>CAUYSK010085684.1:0-27133 GCA_963575035.1 Avahi laniger | reverse complement strand
TTAGTGAGGGTGAACAACCTTTCACATTTATTGATGTCTGTGTTTCCTCTATGAATTGCACATTTATATCTTTGTTGTTTTTTTTAATAGGGTGTTGCCATGTTACCCAGCCTAATACACAATGGCTATTCATAGTGATCACAGCACACCTGAGCCTCAAACTCCTGGGCTCAAGCAATCCTCCTGCCTCAGCCTCCCAAGTACCTGGGACTACAGCCACCGTGCCCAGCACATTTATATCTTTTGCCACTAAAAACGCTTACCTTTTTAATTTGTATGGTGCTTTTTTCTTTTTTGGTTGTCTCTTTTATTCTGTAACAGTCCCCATCATTCATCACCACAACCCTTTTAAAAAAATGCCACTGATTTACTGTTGGGGAAACTAGGTCATTTATTTTGCAGACTGTCCCACATTCCGAATTTGGTTTATTACTTCCTTGTGGTACCACTGAACATTTACTGTAGAAAATATTTTTAAACTGTAGAAACTGACTCTTTGTTTTCTGTTGCAGATATTAGTGAGCACTTATGGAGCAACCCTTGGCAAATGACTGCCCAGACCCACCCTGGGAGCATGTCCATGCAGTCCTGGGGGTGGAAGGAGTCAGGGTTGGATGGTGAGAGAGTAACGGGTGGGAGCACGCCTTGCTAGACATCTGGAAGACCTCTTCCCTCTGCTATTTTATGGCCTAGAAATTATAAACATTTCCCCTGTCAATCTGTTGACATTAAGACCAGAGCTCTGGAGTTCAACTGTCCGTGAATTCCCACCAGCTCAATGGTCTGACTGTCCCGAGGGCAGATGCCATCAAGATGGGAGGGAGTACACTCGCTTCCAAAGAAACACCAGGGTCTCTCTCCAGCCCAGGGCCACTCTAAGCACACTGGATGGTTCCCATGGCACTTAGAACACATGCAGCTCTGCAAGGCCCAGCCCTGCTGGGCATCACACCTCAACACATCAGCTCTTCTCACTTCTTTCTTTTCAGTCTTCCCACTATTCCCATCTCCAGTGCTCCCTGCTCCAGTCACTCTACTGCATGTGTTCTTCACACACTCGTCATTGTCGCGGTTTGTTTGTTCACTGCTTACAGACTGTCTTCTATCAGAATGCAAACACTGAGCACAGACCTTATCTGTGCCATCCACTGTCCTTCACTGGTAAACAGTAAGTGCTCAAGCACTTCTTGGCTAAATTAATGGATAATTTCCCTTCCCCTAGGACCATCCTGAAAGGGCAATGTAGGTCCCAGGGTCCTAATTAAAGTCCTAACCAAAGATAAACTAAGTCCTGACTTATTATTCCTACTGAATTAGGTTGTAAACTACAAAAGCAATTCTTTGTTTTCTTATGCATAGATTCAAGCTGCACATAATACACACACACAATGCATTGAGAAGGCCAGAATCCTTGCTGAAAATCATGAACACCATCCCTCCTTGGCATCCTGCCATACATAAATCGAGGTTGTACCACCACACCTGCCATAAGCAAAGTATGCCCATAATCAAGGGTTTGGCCCCTAGTCAAATGCTACCTAGTTTCTGATACGGAAACCTTTGGAACAAGCACTCGTCTCCTCTGCCTTCCTGCATCTCAATTCTAACCGTCTGTCTCTTGGTTATGTAATAAAGGTAGCAGCAAATTCAAGGAAATTAAGTCATTGCTAAGTCACACAGCTTGAACCCAGTCTTTTGATTCCAGGTTGTATGTGTACCCTGCCTTCTTCATGACACTTCACACTGCAAGGATGGCAAAACACTGAGACACCGAGCAGATCAAATTCCAGTTGCAGAAACAAGGTGCACCTCCAGAAAACACAGTAAAAACACCATAAAGACGATTGTTGCCACGGGAGTTCAAAGCGAGAATGGATCCCCAGGAGCTAGGCAAAGTTAACCAGAAAGAACCTTTACAAAACAAGTAAAAGCTAAATACACAGAAAAGAAGGGAAATGCTCAGGCAATCCTACGTACTCCAAGTTCAGCTCTCATTCTAACAAGGACAACTTGCCAAATTAAATGAGCAACAGGCTTTCTTCTGAATCCCTCTCCAAAGGAACAGAACAGCCTCCGTGAGATGTGCCATGGTCACCATGCACACTCCCCAAGTCAGCACTGCAATCTGGTTTCTCTATCTCTGTCACCAGCACTTAACTTCTTGAGTCATAAAGCTTATATTGTTTTTGCTTTTTGTCTTACCTCTATGTATGTTTCAGAGTTTACAAAGAATATTTCTTATTAAGATGAACCTGTATCATACAGATACTTTGATCTTGGTGGCAAGAGTCAAGGTTTAAAAGAAAATGCACAGTGCCTTAGAATTCTAGAGTGGAAGGGCCTGTAAGACCATCTAACAGTTGTTCTCAAACTTCAGAGTGCTTGTTTAAAAATGCAGATTTCTGGTTCCCAATTCTGAGTTTCTGATTCAACAAGTCCTAAATATATTAACTTGCTGGAGATTTAAAAGTTTGAAAACTAAATTACAGTTAGTTCTTTATTTCATTTTGGAATTTCAGGATCGTACATACAGCAAATAAACATTTATGAATTTTAACCTTCTCTGCTATAAATGGGGAGTGCAATCTCTGGGTGACTGTGAACTCTTCGGTAACTGCTGCACTAGGTCAGCAGACATTCATTTCCATTTTACAGGTGAAAAAAGAGCAAAGAGGAAAATCACTTGCTTCCGGTGACACCCCAGTAAGAACTTACACAGAGACTCAAAACTACATCTCTTTGATTTCTTACAGCAGAAACTGATGGAACACCAACCAGCCCTGGTTATCCACCCTGTAGAGTTGAAACTAAGGAAAAGGAGACCCAGACTTACAAGAAAGACACTTCCTTTCTTTTTGAAACATATGACAGTTTAAGGGCAGGGGAAAAACACATTTAAGATTTCCCCAATCAGATTTTAACCAACTATGTATTTCTGAATTTATTTGCTCAGGGACACACGCTGTTTAAAATACTCCTCTACAGAAAGAATTCTGGCCTGCACCTAAGCAGCTTCCTATGGTTTTGGCTGGGCAAACGGTGTTATTTCAACAATGTTCCTATGAGTTGCTGAGTTTAGGAGAAGGAGAAGAAAATTCAGAGTTCCCTTGATCCAGGAGCCAAGAGGTTAATTTTTCGGGGGCAGCAGGGTGTGTGTGTGTGTGTGTGTGTGTGTGTGTGAGAGAGAGAGAGAGAGAGAGAGACAGAGAGAGAGAAAGAGAGAGAGAGAGAGGATGAGCAGGACCACACCAGATAAATCCCCCAACGTTGTGCTCACACAAACCAGTTCTTGTCAAAGTCCTACCCAGAAAGGTTCCTGCAGTTCCAGGCCACAAGGCTGGGATGATGCAGATTTTAAGTCAAGAAAACCTCAAAGAACATATCTACTCGCCCTCTCTCCTTCATGCCCAAGGACGCCTGGTCTGAGCACAAAGTGACCATCACCTACCGTAGGTAACTGTAGCAAACTGCGCCTTTGAGTAAAATACCTGTGTGGCCAGAGGCCAGAAAGCAGCTTCCCAGGTCACTACCCACCTGGGACCGCGCAGCACCCATGTGCTACTCACTTTGTTGCCCCTCCGCCGCCTTCATCGTTGTCTGAAGATGACGATGTAGAAGAGCCAGGGAAGTAGGCAGAATCCACATGATTGGGGCTGCCACTCTGGGCTGGGTTGATGGGCGAGGACCGCTCATACAGTGGTGTGTGTTTCCCTTCGTGAGGAATGTTGCTGTAGTTGTTCTGCTCCGTCAGATTCTTCCCGCTCGTGTCCAAAGTGAGAGCTGGCTCAGCGAGGCTGTATGGGTATGGACCCTGGCCCGGGGCACCCCCTGGGCTGGGCACTTGTGGGGCCTGAAACGAAAGGCACAGATCACACACATGTTGCAGGGAGGACCTGACTCAGGTCCGTGCTGACTTTTCCTGGTTAATTTTTAAGTCAAGAAACATTGGCATCTATTTCACATATCAAGTCAAGATTTTAAAAAATTATTTTAGCAGTCATTAAAATGTGAGTCTCGTGCCACGTCCAAGGCCGACTGCGCCACCCCACACAGGGAACCCTTACCACGGGCTTTGCTTGCAGAGAGGTCTGCGGAATGTTGAGCATCTGAGGAGGAACGTGTGGCGGCACCATCCCAGGCATTCCAAACGGACCGGGTCTGGCTGTTTCATCAACACGGAGAGAAAACAATAAAATAGCTGTGAACAGAATGCCATTTCCCCAGGACATCGGTCGGGCTGGCCCATGGCCTCATGGGTCCTCAGACACTGACACCACCATGGTCCCACCTCTGAGAAATCTTTAGAAACTCATGTTTAACATTAAGAAATACTTTATTTTATAATGACCGATTTTATACAGTGAGGCTAGAATTTTAACTTTCCAGATTTCTCAGTGAACTTTTGACAGTGTTTTCACTTTTGTGTATTTCCTGGATGCCCCATCTGTCCCTCTGTGTTTAACCTGATGGGCATTTCTCTCTTTGCTCACTGCTGTTCCTATCCTGAGATCTCAGCAAAACCAGAAGCCCTGGCAGGGATGAAAGGAACAAAACAGCAACAGAACACTGTCTCTTACATTTGTAAAGCAAGAGAATTTTTCTATTTAAACTACTTCACAACTAAAATTAGGTTCTTAGCTAACCAGCAAGTTTTAAATATAAAAATTAAAGTGTGGTAATTGCTGTCTTTATTTTTGGGTTGTTTTTAATTGTTAAGCAAAACTATTACTAGGTTACACATTTTAACATGCATTACAGGATCAGTAACTTGGGATTTTGTGTTCGTCAGAACATGACTTCATAAACCTATTCTGATGTACATTGGTGTGTGCTATTCGTTATTCCCATGCTAACTTGTAAAAGTGACAAATTCCACTTGGGGATAGAAAGCCAAGTCTAGGAACAGCCGAAGCATGACAGGACGAGGAGCTGGGCCAGCCTGAAGCTGTGACATTAGGCAGGGCCTGGAAGCTTTCACACTTCGGCTGGCCTCAAGGGTTTGAGCAGAGGGGGAGAGCTCAGGGGCCACTTACATGGCTGACATACATGAAACTAGTATGTCCGCTGTAAGTTGACAGTGCTTTATGCTCTCCCAGAGACAGCACCAGACCCGTGTAATGCGGACTGAGCGTAGCCCTGAAGTTAACACTTCAAAATATCACCAGAAGCAGACATGTGAGAAACACAGTAAGCAGACTCCTCAGAGCCATGCTCCTGTGTCGGACAATGAGGTATTGAGTGCCTGCAACGTGTCCAGCTGAAGGACTGGGCCTGGGGATGCATCGAGCCCCGAGAGGGTGTCGTTAAGACTCAGACTGCTGAAGATGCAGAGAAAACAGAAAACCTGTGGAGACATAACAGACCAATCTGGAGCTCTCTTGTCTGCACCATCTCTTCCTTAGGTTTATTTTAAAAGTGGAACAAAACCAAGCCTAGAGCTCCCTGAACTCCAATTCCCTTCTTCAGGCAGTACGAACGGTTTTCCAATCTCTGAATCTGGACAGACAACACTAGGCAAAAGGAACCCAACCCACAAACCACCACCTCTCATACTGCCTATTTGCCAAAATAAACTAAATATATTAATAAAAATTCCCCAAACCTTCCTTCTCATTCTCTGAATACAAACTTTCATGGCTGAACTGATTACAGGCTTCCTAAGCAGAATCTAGGCATGGTACAACCAAGAGTGGAAACACTGTCCTGGACCCTGGCTTCCCGAGAGCCAAGGCACAGCCCACAGAGGCCAGGAGTGAAGCACAGATCGTTGCTCATTCCTTCCCCCCAAGATGAGGATCCACAAACTTTAAAAGCTATGTTCTATCTGAAGTTCCCATTTCCAAGCCCTCAGCTCTCAAGCTCTGAAAACCATAGGCCTTTGATTCTGGCTCTCACTAAGAAAAAATCTTGGCACAGATTCCACCTTTGTACTGAACAAACGAAACTGCAGTATGAGTAACTGGGAATAGTGAGACTGGCATGTGTGTGCTCACAGGCACACTCACACACACAAACATATACATACACACACAAGAAGACATTCATTCCTAAGTCCACTAAATCCACACCTCTGAGGAACGTAAGCACACACGCGCACGCTCACGCATGCACAGATACACACGAGCATGAACACACAAACCCCAACGTGTGCACAGCACGTACAAACACCAGGCAACGTTCCTAATCAAACAATAAGTCTGCTAGATCTGCACCTTTGCATGTGAGATAAAAGTCCCTGTAATTGGTAAAGACCTATTCTCAGGTGATTCTGAATTATAGCCAGACTTGGACCAAAGAATATTATAAAGTCCATTCGAGCTCGAAAATTATATTAATAATTTAAATCACAGTAAAAAGTCTAGCTTACAAACTATACTATAGCATAAAACCAAAGAATTCCAAGGAAAAAATATTCCCTAAAGTTACTTGCAATCATTGACCTCAAATAAACCTTTGTGAATCCACAGAGCAAGTTACTATTCCATTATAACTTAGTCCAATAAGTGAATTAATTTGTCTATATTTTTCGGAAGGCTGTAGAAATGCCTAATAACTCAGGGCCTGCTTCTGCAGACTACAGGCCTTCTTCTAAATCAGTTCTTGTTCTCCATGCCCAAGTGCAGCTGAGCAGAACCGTTGTCTGTCTTCTCTACAAGAGCATCTTTCTCAGGAGAGACATTGGGATCACAGAGTGGAGATCAGCACCACCAGTTCCTCATTCTCTTCCTTTCACAAACACTACTAGGGAGGTAGGCTTTTGTTAGAAAAGTATGCGGATTCAAGACAGGAAAAGAGATGAGAAAAAAATGCAAAAAAAAAAAAACAAAAAAAAACTTTAATTACTATATGAAAAACATTCTACAATTTTAAAATGTTTTAAAGATTGTGAACTTGTTTAAGAATGAAGAGAAATGAAACATGCCTTGCAGTTCTTCAGCTGTGCTGTGTTGACCTTTCACCCTGGTATGCAAAAAGTGCTGTCAAGTTACCTACTTTCTTGAATGACTCACTACAGCTATACTAAGCTGTCTAGCTTTTGCTCTAAATTAAAATAAGATAAATTTTTAAAAGGAATGGTGCTGAACTAGAGCATCTACTTAGAACTACAGTCGGTCTTACCCCTATCCCCATTCCTAGCCCAACCTAACAAACGCTCATATATTGCCTGGCATATTATTGCTGAGATGTTACATTAAATAAAACAAAGAATAGTACAAAGTTTCTTTCTAAAAAAATTCTATAATGCAGACAAGTGCTTGTGTATGATTTTCTAGGGTCACCCCAAAAATATAGCTTTGAAAATTTTGATTCTAAGATTAAATAAATCAATATAATCCCAATCACCGACATTAGTTTACAATGCTTGCAAAAAAGGGCAAACTTTTCCAACCATTTTAAACACATTCACATGGACATACTTACTAAATGTCAATAGCCTATAGAAGACACAAAGTTAATGGAAGGAAATTTTCATGTAATCTGTTCCCATTAAACTGCAGATGAACAGTTTCCACCCAAGGCAGGGATGTGGCCTGGAATACAGAGGGAGAAGCAAGGGACAGTCTGGCTGTCCTGCAGGAGAGGAGGCCCTTCTGAGCGAGTCAGGCAGGCTGAGCTGGCCTGAGACCAGACACAGGTCAGTGCCCAGGGAGGCGGAGGGTTGAGCACCAACGCCCAGGAACTAAGAGCTAAGGGGAGCTGATGCCAGCCTAGAGCCTGCGGTGCGGGCCAGATCACATGGGAAGAGCCACAGGCCAGCATCCAGAAGAGGCCTGGTAGCAGAAGGCTGTAAAACCTGAGATAATCAGCTGAAGGAAGGTTCACTATAAGGCCATGAAAAGTAAGATTATGAACTAAGTGAACGGGCACAGAAAAAATTAAACTAGGGAAGCGTATTTCAAGTCAGCATAAACAAGAACTTTCTAAGAATTACAACAGTTCAACAGTGAAAAGGGTTGCTTGACTGACTGTTTCACTGCTCATATAAGAACATTCTACAACAGTGAGTTGGGTTGGTACTTATATATAAGCTTACCTCGCTATCCAAATCTTTTCCATCCCTGAACATGGATATGAAAGGGTACACATCAAAGGGTACAGCATCATTTAAATCCACTTGGTGTCTGAGTCTTAAGTAGCAAATTTTATCTAAATGTATTCAATTCCTTGGTTCAAGTAATCAGAGTTCGAACAGCAGAAAATACTGGTACTGACTGAGCAAAGTTCAAGAAAGCAGAAAAGGAACAGTAAATCTCAGTTGGCCACCTAAAGGTTTTACAAGTCTATGATAAAATAAGATAAATTACTTTCAGTCCACCTGTGGATTTTGGAACAGCACAATTTAAAAGAAAAGTCTAACAGGTCTTTATTTTGAAGTCATTGGTAAACTGAACTGACATTCCTTATTTGTCACCTAATACTAAAAAGCCATTAACAACCCTAACAACATTAATAAACCTAAATGCATCCATCTGGGGAAGACCTACATGTAGTCTTTCAATCCAGACAATAGCTGAAAGGAGGGTATATTTCCAGTTCTTCCAAAACAACCAATTTTTAATTTTTTTTTTAAATGACCTTCTAAAAAGCCACAAGATCAGAAAGCCTATACAACTGAATACACCACACTAAAACAAACTCATTGAAAACTGAATGAAAGTCGCAAGAATGGAGACTGGAAGCAAAGGCTCCAGGAGCATCAGGAGAGTCCGCTTTTCTACCTGGAAACTCTGGACTGGACGGGAAAGATGAGGGACTCTCCCCTCAACAGGAGCAATGCCTGCTTCCCTCCAGCTCTATGCTGTCAGACTTGGGGGCTCGAGAGCAACATCATTTGTATTATTTTTAAAAGGATAAAGCTGACAAAGATGAACAAGGACACATATTAAAACAGCATGATCAGAATGACATGTACAACGGAGTATTTAATTAAAATCAAAACAATGTTATTTACTATTCCATATGTATGAGGTAAGGAAATATAAAAACATGTTTGAGGGGGCTATATATGACTTTTAGAGAAGCCTGATGCATTTCTTTTTTTTTTTTTTTTTTTGAGACAGAGTCTCACTGTGCTGCCCGGGCTAGAGTGCCGTGGTGTCAGCCTAGCTCACAGCAACCTCAAACTCCTGGGCTCAAGCGATCCTCCTGCCTCAGCCTCCCGAGCAGCTGAGACTACAGGCATGCGCCACCATGCCCGGCTAATTTTTTCTATATATATTTTTAGTTGTCCAATTAATTTCTATCTAATTTTAGTAGAGACAGGGTCTCGCTCTTGCTCAGGCTGGTTTCGAACTCTTGAGCTCAAACAATCCACCCGCCTCGGCCTCCCAGAGAGCTAGGATTACAAGGCCTGATGCATTTCTTTAAAAGAAAAAATCTGAAGCACACGACACCATTTGTGAAACCCGTTCAGTGAGTACACCACTGCTCATTATACTATTCCTTATAGTTTTTCTTACATTTATAGTTTTTCATAATAAAAAAAGAAAAACCTAGGGAAAGGTGGGTCTAGTAAGCAAAGCTATAAGATAAAGTGAGGACTGACTATAACAAATTTTAAAAGAATGTCAAATTTTAACAAGTTATTAGTAAAGTATAGCAAAGTACAATATTGAATACCTGGTGAAAATAAAAATTTTGTTAAATTATAATAGCAAAAACGTAAACGTATTCTAGATGCTGACAGCAGAGACATGGCTAAATACCATGCATCTGCATCAAACCGTCTCTGAAAAAAATAAGGCAGACCTACGTGAAGCCCGGGGAAATCTCACAGGAACACTGTTAAGTGGAAACGAGGCAAGTCATCAAGCAGCTTGTACAATGGGCCCCTCTTATGGGTCATAGACCCCAAGCTTGGGCAGCCCCTGGAGGCATCCCTGCTGCTGGCAGGGCCTACTCCTCTACAGGAGGCTCCAGGTGCAGCCACCTGGCTCTCAGCCAGGCCCAGCCCTGGGGCAGTACAGGCAGCCACATTGCCGTTACACTTTTACTCTTTTTTTCCTAGAGGACCTGCATCTGTATTTTGGCCCTTCTGCTAAGATAACTGTGCTGTATCAGGCAGGTACACAATGGATTCCTCATAATAGCTCACCCTGCCTCAAGCTCCGGAGAGCCTGCCATGGGCTCAGGTCAGACCTCGGGGTCCAGACTGCATCAGCTCAGGATCCATTGCCATGTGTTTAACATCATTCTTTGCACTGCCTCTTCATTTTCAGAGCGAAATATTTTCTAATATTTTCCTCAAGTTTTGGGAGTGTACTTTGTTGGAGATATACAGTTGTATTTTCAAAATAATTCTCAGCACAATCTACAGAGCAAAGCGACACAGGGCTGAGGGCTGTGGCGACGTATGAAGTGGGACCGTCTGGCCTGTAGGCAAAAGGCAGGGGAAGCCCCAGCACGCGCAAACTTCATGCAGCGCAGGAGCCTTTCTCAGGCGTTAGGGAGTCACACCCAACAGCAACGCGGGGACATGCCCTCCATGTTCCGCACAGCCAGAACTCAGAGCCACCACACCAGAACAAGCCCTGTTTCTCTCTCAGCTTTGACACAAGCAACTTTCTCAACATGAATTCCCTTTCCTGTGCAGGCTGACCTGAGAGCTAGACTCAGGAGTGCCCACTCCCAGCAGGCCACGTCTGGTCTCTCCTGGGTCTGCATCGTCTGTTGCCGGGATTGTATGAAGGAGGGCCCTCTAACCTGGTCTGGTGGCATGTGGCCAGTCTCAGGAACCAGTCAGGACACAGGCTTACTGCAGGCTCCTGTTCCAACAGAACGCCCCACAGGTCCCTCTCAAGCACCCAGCAACTGAGTGAGAAACCCAAAGTTTCTCTCTTTGCTGGTCATTTTGTAGCATCAGTTCTTTGCTTAGTGATTAGCACCTATTTCAATATGGTCCTCTTTGCAAATTTCTGCCCTTATGTGCAGGAGCAGTCTCACTGTCTACACATCTGTCCTTGGTCTGCTCCCTCTGTGACCTTCCACACTGCTTAGGGTAGGCTAGACTTTCTAGGGGCCAGGCATTAAGATGCTGTCTGACATGAGAGAGCAGGTATCCCCCGCCCCCTGCTGTGAAACCACCACGTGTGCACCAGAACCACCCTCTCTGCACTTCAGCCTCCCCCTCTCAGTAGTCGTCATCCTCATATTAATAATTTGAACCTGTCCAATCCTTCCCCCCATTTCAAAACCCACCTCTTTTGGAAATGACCAGAGGCAGGTTTAGAGGACTGGCACTTGCCGCCTATCCCCCTCGCCTCTATGTCTTTCAGCATTGAAGAAGGTGGAAAGCTAAAAACTATTTTTCTTAGGATCCCTTGCCCCTTGAGGAGGGCCAACCAACCAAACACACCTGCTCAACGTTAGGGAGCTCCAACTGCAGCTGAAGCCCGCCCTGCGCGGTTCTGCCGACGTTCCACCTAACAGGCAGCATCCTCACCCTACCCAACCTCTCAGCAGAACTCAGTGCTGCCAGCAAATGCGCTCCGAGTGTCTCCTCTGCCCTCGCTGTACCACACCATTCCTCCTCTTTTTCCTCCTCCTCCTCGACCTGGCCCAAGGGGTACTGTCTCCAGCCTTCTTCACCTGCCACACCGACTACCACAGCTCCCCTCAACCTCACACATCAACCAACAAAGCCCTAACCTAGGACTCGGCCTTAGCTCCTCACTCTGCTTTGACCTGTATATTCAACTGCCTGTTGCACACCTCTAGGATCCAAGTGCTTAGATTCTAGAAGGTGCCTGAAAATTTATATCTGAAACTGTCCTCCAATCATGTCTATCTCAATGGTGCCATCATCTGAGCTGATCAAGTAAAAAATCTGGGAACCATTTCCCCTGAATTCTTCTATTCACTGAGCTTCCATACCTATGCATTAATATCTGCTCATTCTATAATATCTCCCCAAAATCTGTGAAATCCACCTAGTACTCCCACTTTCCACCGTGGAGCACCTGGCCCAGCAACACAACCATGCCATGCCCTGCTGCTATTGGGAGACCTTCCTACCCCACCTCCCTTTACCTGCTCTTGCCCACCGCAGTCCCCTCTGTGCACTGTGGCCCCAGCCATCAAAATGCACACCTGAGCACACTACTCCCCAGATTAAATCTCTTTAATGAGGATATTTCCTTAATCTGGACAAGGAGGGGAGACAGAGTGAAAGGTTAAGATAGTGAGACATTAGACTTTCCCTTGAGATCACGGGCTAGACAAGAACAGTCACCATTATATCTCTTATTAAATACTCTGCTTTGAGTCACAGTCAGTTCAGTGGATCATGAAGGTCAAAAAGGAAGATACTGAACTATAGATGTTATAATCATCCAAAGGAATATACAAATCAATTATGAAAATTGGTAAACTGAGCAAAGTTGTTTCATATAGAATCAACTTGCAAAAGTAGCTTGCATTCTATACACAGTTTGAAAATATAATTTAAGATACACTTAAAAAGAGCATCCCAAAATAAAATATTTAGCAATATATCTAACAAAAGATGTATGAAACTTTTATGAAGAAAATTAAAATTTATTAAAAGCCATTCAAGACAACTCAAATCAAGAGAAATAGAACATTTTCTTGAATACACTCTATATTAAAGGTATTTTTCTCTCCAAATTGATCTATAGCATCAATGTAATGCTAATCAAGACCTCCACGAGGGTGACAAAATGTATACAAAAGTGAAAAGGGATAAAGAATAGTCTCGACCTCTTGCAGAAATATTATATAGGCAGATTTGCCCAACCAGATACCAAATACTTTTATAAGGTTATGGTAATCAGGAAGGTATAATGCTGGCACAAGGATAATCAGAAATTCAACAGAAGCAAGCCCAGAAACAAACCCGCATGTCTAGAGAGACCTGACGCGTGACAGCGGCAACGGGTCATCAGCATGGGTAAACGAGAAATGGAATTCCCCTATTCACATTATAAATAAAATTCAATGCTAGGAAGATTTAAAAGGCAAAACCATCAATAAAATTTTTAGAAGACAAAATAAGTTTATCATCTCAGAATTCTTCTTTCATATTTTTTTCTTTCCCATGAACACTTTAAAAACATACACGAGAGTAAAAGAAACAGTACGATGAGCCACGTGATAATATCCATCACCCCACCTTAAAAATTACCAGACATGGTCGATGGTGTGTCATCTGCATTTCTACCCTTCCTCCCCCACTACTGTTTTATTGTGAAGCAAATCTCGGACATGACATCATTTCATCCATATACGTACGACAGGACTTCTTAATAGTATAAACAATAAAGGAAAAAATTTACCTATCTGATATTAAAGCTAAGAACTCTGATATTGAGTACATCATAAAGAGAGAAAAATGCAAGCTGCAAATTGGGAGCTTATATTTGTAGCCCATATACCTGACAGAATACTAGTATCCAATACATATACATAAAGTATTCCTATGAATGAATCAACACAAAAACAACCCAACAGAAACACAGGCAAACAACATGAACAAGCATTTTACAACGGAGAAAACACAACAGGACCATAAATATAGTTAAAGATTCTCAACCTCACTAGTAATCAGGGAAAGGCAAACTGAAACCACTATGGGACATAATTTCACAATCATTAGACAAAGAAAGAACATGGAGGAACTGGAGGAGTCCTCTACTTCTGCTGGGAGAATAAGCCAGTACATGATGAGACTGGAGGCATGAGCAGGACGCCACGCTGGAGTTGCCTGGAATGCCACTGCTGCACACACTGGGCACGAGTGAGAGCGCTCAGCGGTGCTATCCATATGGCAAGCGGCTGGAAACGGCCCAATTTTCCATTGGCAGAATTGATCAGTATGTATTAATACATTGCGATACAGCAGTTAAAAAATGAACTACACCAACATAAATGAAACCCAATAATAAAAACACTGAGTTGAAAAGTCAGAAGAAGGCCGGGCGCGGTGGCTCATGCCTGTAATCCTAGCACTCTGAGAGGCCGAGGTGGGCAGATCGCTCAAGGTCAGGAGTTCGAGACTGGCCTGAGCAAGAGCAAGATCCCGTCTCTACTAAAATTAGAAAGAAATTAATCGGACAACTAAAAATATATAGAGAAAAAATTAGCCGGGCGTGGTGGCACATGCCTATAGTCCCAGCTGCTTGGGAGGCTGAGGCAGGAGGATCGCTTGAGCCCAGGAGTGTGAGGTTGTTGTGAGCTAGGCTGACGCCACGGCACTCTAGCACGGGCAACAGAGTGACACTCTGTCTCAAAAAAAAAAAAAAAAAAAAGTCAGAAGAATACATGCTATATGATTTCATTTAATGACGAATGAAACTATTCAGTACAGAGGGATACAGACATGATAAAATTATGCAGAAAAGCAAGCTAATGACTAATATAAAACAGACGGTAGTGGGGGTGGGAGAATATGATCAGGAAGAGACATATAAGAGGGCTAAGATATTACTACTGATAAATACATGGTAGTATGATAGCTACAAAATCATTTAGGTTTTTATAGTTAAGAATCCTTTAATGAGCTTTTATCATCCTAAGATTAAAGTCAAGGCAGCTGCACTGCAGCTCTCAACATCACCTGACCACTCTTCTCTGCTTTCCATGCTCCGTCCACATTCTTCTCCCTTTTCCTCCACACCATGTCCTCTCCCCAGGCCTTTCTAACACACCGTCTTCCTCAGCGCGAAATACGCTTCCACGCCTTACTAGATTTCTACCGAACCCTGAAACTTCACCCTCAATATTAATCTCATCAATCAGAATCAACCACTAACTTAATTATATATTCATTCAATTAGGTTGGTCTGCCTTGAGCTCCCTGTTCTCATTCCTGCAGGATTCCTTGGGGCTCATCTTCCCCACGAGCCGCATGCTCGTCTGTTAAGGGCAACAATGACAGCTGTCTTGTTTACCACATGCAGCAACCAGCACGGTGCCTGGCACAAAATAAACAAACCAATGAGCTCTTTACTTTTTTTAAAAAAATTAATAGACTTTATTTTTGAGCAATTTTAAGGAAATGTGAGCAGAGAGTACACACCCTGCACTGGTGTAGTACATTTATTACAAGTGATGAGCCAATATTGATACATTATTAACTAAAGTCCATAGTTGATAGTAGGGTTCACTCTTGGTGTTATACATTGTAAGGATTTGGACAAATGTATAATGACATGTATCACCATTACAGTGTCATACAAAGTAGTTTCACTGCCCTAAAAATCTGCCTATTCATCCCTCCTTCCCTCACCCCAACCGTTGGCAACTCCTGATCTTTTTACTACCTCCATAGTTTTGCCTTTTCCAGAATGTCCAACAGTTGAAGTCGTACAGTATATAGCCTTTTCAGATTAGCTTCTTTCACTTAGTAACATGCATTTAAGTTTCCTCCCTGTCTTTATATAGCTAAATAGTTCATTGCTTTGTAGTGCTGAATAATATTCCATTATCTGAATGTACCACAGTTTATTTACTCATTAACCTACTGAAAACATCTTGATAACTTCCAAGTTCTGGCAATTACAAATAGAGCTGCTATAAACATCTGTGTGCAGGTTTTTGTGTGGACCTAAGTTTTCAATTCCTTCGGGTAAATACCAAAGAGCACAATTGCTAGATCATATGGAAAGAGTATGTTTAGTTTTGTAAAAAACTGCCAAAGTGTCTTTCGAAGAGGCTGTATCATTTTGCAATTCCACCAGCAACAAATGAGAGTTCCTGTTGCTCCGCATCCTCATCAGCATTTGGTAGTGTTGGTGTTTCGTATTTTAGGCATTCTAATAAGTGTTAGTTTTCACTGAGGAAGGCCAGTGAGACACAGTGGATGCTTCTGCAGCCTCAGTGGGCCTCCATTTCACTTGCGCAGTTTTAAAAATATACACTAGTGCTCACACAGTCTGAAGTGGGACTCTAGCACCTGTGTTACTTGATATTTTTTAAAATTCCACCAGTGATTTTGAAACTACTGGCATAAGCAGGGAATGAAATATTTTGACAACTGAATTGTGACATCTTATTTATCCTTGCACTTAGATTGGTGATTCCCTGGTGAGCTACAGCAGACTTTCTGTGCTGTGACAGAAAGGACAAATCACAATCATGTCTATATCTGTGGATCCTAGCACAGTATTTATGACATAGTAAATATTTAAGTAAGTAAGTACTTATCTCACCAGCACTTATTTTTAAAAATCAACCTCAGAATACATAATTTCTGGGAGTCTACAGTGTGAACTCAGCATGGACTAGAATACATTCTTTCTTTACCTTTTAAAAATACCCGATGTCTATTTGGACTATGCCTTTCAGCACTGCTGGGGCAATGCAACAGGGGTGTGCAGACTTCCTCCCACGAACTCTACACTACCCAGTAACTGGAGATCTGAGTTTTTTCCTCAACACTGCAAAAGATCCACACGGTTAGCAACCAAGGCACAGAGGGTGAGAGCAGTGGTTCTCAAATGCCAGGCCAACTGGTGCCTACCAAGGAAGATTTTTAAAAAATTATATAAATTCCTGAGGCCCAATTAAGATCTTGAAGTAGCAGTTTTGAGGTAGAATCTAAAATTCCAGCCAGGTTTAGAAACCTCTGGTTGGAGCCAAATATCCCATTTTTTTCGCTAATAGCCATACTCTAAGCTTCTAGTACGAGTCCCCTAAAATTTCTTCAAAACTCTACATATATTCCAATTTCTGAATGATTAATAAAGACAGGTTCTAATAAACAAAAAGTTATATCCTCATGTTAGTTGTTCAAAACTCTAAATTGTTTCCCTGTAGAATAACATAATGGACTATGGTTGGATTCTAGGACAGATCACCAAAGACTACTTACAACCTACCCACCATTTATAAAAACATCTCTACAGAAAATATATCTTGGGTACTGACTTGGGATATCAGAAAACATCTCCCCAAGTCCATGCTGTTTCTTCTAGATGCTCAACTTGGGTTCCAGTCATTGTCCTCTTAGTTTCACTGGTAGGGTCCCAGTAGTACAGAGAGGTAAAATCAATGAGAGCTAACATTGCTTTATTTCTTTAGAGTTAACAGAAAAAAAAAAACTAAAGTGATTTTTATAAGAATCCATTGCTGCAGGTTCCAAACTGTGTACATGTAGTCTGAAACAAAACTTTCCTCCAAATCTTGCCTCAGCCTCTCTCCAGTCTTACCTTCAGCCACTCCAGGCCACACACCAGCCATCCTGAAATTCTACACTGCCCCAAGCTTCCTGCCTTGCCGTAATTCTGTACCTGTGCTTTTTGTTAGTCCCGCATCATACAATTATAATTTCTGCAATAATCAGAAGCATCAAGAAATGCTCTATAGAAGGATTTATAGGGAGTTATCACCTACATTAACCTATTTGAAAGTATCACTCTAACCACCCCAATTTCATTATCAATAACACTCCTGTTTTCCACTAATCTGTGTTTCCCAACCCCTGAGCTGCAGACCAGTACCCACCTATTAGGAACCAGGGCACAGCAGGAGGTGAGTGGCAGACAAGCCAGCAAAGCTTCATCTGTATTTACAGCCATTCCCCGTCGTTCAGATCAGCTGTGGCATCAGATTCTCACAGGAGCACGAACCGTACTGTAAACTGTGTGTGGGAGGGATCCAGGTTGCAGTTCTCATGAGAATCTAATGCCTGATGATCTGAGGGGGAGCTGAGGTGGTGATGCTAGTGCAGGGAAGCGGCTACAAATACAGATTATCAGCAGAGATGTTTGACTGCACAATAAATGCAATGCGCTTGAATTATCCCGAAATCATCCCACCCCACCTCCTATCCCCCATCCGTGGAACAACTGTCTTCCATGAAACTGGTCCCTGGTGCCAAAAAGGTTGGGGACTGCTTCCATAAACCACTGAGGAGTGAAAGTGAAAATGAAACTGAATTCTAAGAGTCAACTTCACCTACAAAATGCTTACCTAAAATGTTGTTTAATGATTTAATAAGAACATGAAAGCACTTGGCAGAATATTATACATATCGTTAAGACATTCAAACTTAAAACACTCCCTACCTATTCAAAACATCTTCAAGATTGTTATTACTAGCTCAGATCAATGTCATATGTTAAGTGTGCTTTTTCCACACTTATTTTCCTATTTTTTTCCTCCTAAGTAAATGTTCTTGCCCCAAGTACACTCTAGTAACTATCTAAACTACAGCTGCCACACAGAGTACACCACGAAGAGCACAATATCCAGAGACATGGAATGCCACTCCCACCTCTGTGGGCTCCTCTCAGGCTTGTCACCACTCGTTCCAACGTCCAACCACTCGGTACCTTTAGGCCATTCCGCCCGTGAGAATAACAATGATGGTATCTGCTGTCCGACAGTATCTGTATTCCTGTAGTCAGAATGGCCTAAAAGGGCACTGAATGATTTAACAAGCACTTCACTGAAGCGCTTTATATATGTTTTCTCTTTTAATATTCACATAATGACCCCGTCTAATAAAACAGGGAGCCTGAGGCCAGAAGGCCATGTACACAATCTGGTGGTAACATTCATGCTCCCCACCATCCCAATAAGCAATTATTAGACATCTCCTGTGTGTGGGGTATGTGAATTAAAATCTTACACACCCCCACCCACCCGCCCCAGCTGACTGAATGAACCCACTCTTGGCCAAGAAATACCCTGAAGTTGAGTTGCTGGCCATGAAAAAGGAGGTCAGACATGCCTCACCATGCCCACCTCCATTATTCTTGGAGACTGTCCTTTGTAACTCATTAACAGGTCTAAGGCTATACAAGACAAAGCTTAAACCACACCTGCAGGTCATCAATTAATTCATTCAGTCAAATATTTATCCACTGGGGATATGAGAATGAAGGTAACAAACAGGTCCCAGTCCCCACTCCCTGACATTACATTCTCGGGGGTGGGAGGAAGGTGAAGAAAAGCAGCCTACAAATGTGCAGAGAAGTAAAACCAGGTGGTCTGACTGTGTCACGGAAGGAAAAGAAGCCAAACTCTGTAAAATAACTTAAAGAGGTTTATTCTGAGTCAAATTTGAGGACCACAGCCCAGAGCCACACCCAAGAAACCTTGAGCAAGTGAATTCATTGTGGCTGGGTTACAGTTTGGTTTTATACATTTCAGGGAAACAGAAATTACACATAAGGTGATAAATCGATACATGGAAGACATATATTGGTTTGACTCAAAAAGGTGGGACTTCTCAAAGGGGGGGGATAACTGGTTTAAAGACTCTGATTTGTTCATGTCCTTTGCCCACTTTTTAATGGGGTTATTTGATTTTTTTATTACTGATTTTCCTGAGTTCTATATAGATTCTAGTTATTAGCCCTTTATCAGATGTGTAGCATGTAAATATTTTCTCCCATTCTGTAGGTTGTCTATTTGCTCTAATAATAGTTTCCTTGGCTGTGTAAAAGCTTTTTAATTTGTTCAAGTCTGATTTATTTATTTTTGTTGATGTCGTGATTGCCTTTGGGGTTGCCTTCATAAATTCTTTGCCTAGGCTGATGTCTGTAAGAGTTTTTCCAACATTCTCTTCTAGAATTCTTATGGTTTCCTGCCTTAGGTTTAAGTCTGTTATCCACTGTGAGCTGATTTTTGTGAGAGGTGACAGGTGTGGATCCTGTTTCAGTCTTCTACATGTGGATATCCAGTTTTCCCAGCACCATTTATTGAATAAGGATTCTTTTCCCCAGTGTATGTTTCTGTCTGCTTTGTCAAAAATCAGATGGCTGTAAGACAACAGTTATATGTCTGGGTTCTCAGTCCTATTCCATGGGTCTATATCTCTATTTTTGTGCCAGTACCATGATGTTTTGGTTACTACAGCCTTGTAGCATAGCTTGAACTCTGGTAAATTGATGCCTCCAGTTTGTTCTTTTTGCTTAAGGTTACTTTGGCTATATGGGGTCTTTTCTGGTTTCATACAAAGCATAGAGTTATTTTTTCAAGATCTGTGAAAAATGATGTTGGTATTTTAATAGGGATTGTATTGAATCTGTAGATCACTTTGGGTAGTATAGACATTTTAATAATGTTGATTGTGCTGAACCATGAGCATGGTATGATTTTCAAAAGAAGATAGACTAGTGGCCTAGAAACATATGAAAAAATGTTCAACATCTCTAATCATCAGGGAAATACAAATCAAAACCACAATGAGATATCACTTAACTCCAGTGAGAACGGCTTTTATCAAAAAGTCCCAAAACAACAAATGTTGGTGTGGATGTGGAGACAGGAACCTTCATACACTGCTGGCGGGACTGCAAACTAGTTCAACTTCTGTGGAAAGTAATATGGAGATATCTTAAAGAACTAAAAGTAAAACTACCATTTGATCTGGCAATCCCACTACTGGGCATCTACCCAAAGGAAAAAAAGACATTCTGTAATAAAAACATCTGCGCTCGATGTTTATAGCAGCACAATTCACAATTGCAAAGATGTGGAAACAACCCAAGTGTCCGTCAATACATGAGTGGATTAATAAAATGTGGTATGTGTATACCATGGAGTACTATTCAGCTTTAAGAAACAATGGTGATATAGCACCTCTTGTATACTCCTGGATGGAGCTGGAATGCATTCTACTAAGTGAGGTATCCCAAGAATGGAAAGACAAGCACCACATGTACTCACCATCAAATTGGTATTAACCGATCAACACATAAGTGCACATATAAGAATAACATCTATTGGATGTTGGGCAGCGGGGAGGGGGGACGGGTATATACATACACAAAGAGTGCAATGTGCACCACCTGAAGGATGGACATATTTGAAACTCAGACTTAGGGGGGGAGGGGGGCCAAAGGCAACATACATAACCTAAACATCTGTACCCCCATAATATGCTGGGAAAAAAAAATACATGAGTGGATTAATAAAATGTGGTATATGTATACCATGGAGATAAAAACGATGGTGATCTAGCACCTCTTGTATTATCCTGGATAGAGCTGGGGCCCATTCTACTAAGTGAAGTATCACAAGAATGGCAAAACACGCACCACGTGCACTCACCATCAAATTGGTACTAATTGATCAACACTTATGTCCACATGTGGAAGTAACATTCACTGGGAATTGGGGAGGAGAGGCGGGGGAGGACGGGATGGGTAAATTCATACCTAACAGGTACAGTGCGCTCAGTCTGGGATGGGCACGCTTGTAGCTCTGACTCAGGCAGTGCAAGTGCAACATATGTAACCCAAATGTTCGTACTCACGTAAAAATTTTGAAATAAAAAAAAATTAAAGACTCTAATTTGTAATTGCTTTAAAAAATGAAACTTCATCTAAAGGCCTGGAATGTTTTAAGTTAAGGAAGTCAGCTAATGAGAAAAAAGCCACAGGCCATATACCCAGACTCCAGTGATTTGTTATGTTAATTAAGGACCTGCAGATTTGTCTTGCATAGCCATAGGCCTGCATGAGTTACAAAGGATATCTACAAGAAAGGAGGAGGGGCATGATGAGGCATGTCTCACCTCCCTTCTCATGGCCAACAACTCAGTTTTAGGGCATCCCCTTGTCCAAGAGGCAGTCCATTCAGTCAGCTGGGGGGGAACTTAAGATTTTATTTTAGTTCACAACCAGGAAAGGCCTTGTGTCAAGTTAAGATCAGTTAGTCAAGAAAGACCTTGGAGAACATGAAAGCCTGGATCCACAACTCAAAATGACCCAAACACAAGCCAGTCAGGGAAAGGAGGCTGCTAGGCACAACAGCTGGTACAAAGGCAGAAACCAGTTCGGTTCATTCAAGGCAAGAAAGAAGGCTGGGCTCATGAGTGAGGAGCAAATGGTCCAGTGGTCTAGCAGTCAGTAGGAGCTGGATTATAGGGCTTAAGTGGGTAAGAGGTTGGAAGTTTATTCCAAGGGTGCTGGGAAGCCAATGGGGAATTCTAAGGATGAGAGTAGCACAGTCCAATTGACATTTTAAACTTACTTTGCTATGAGGAAAACAAACTGTAGGGGAGCAAAAGGGAAGCCAAGTGCCCCATCAGGAGGCTGCCACCATCTACTGCCATCAGACCAGGAAGGCTGGGGCCAGCAGAAACGGCCAAGCAGCCCTGGCCTTCAATCTCACCCATCTCCAGGATCCTGCCACCCCTTCCTCCTTTATCACACAGCATCAGTGCAGGTGACACTTGCTGTCTACCGCCCACCCACCCAATAGTTATCCACAGTCAGCAGCACACCTCTGGTCTCTGCATCTCCTGTGCCTGGCACTCAGCAGACACTATGCTTGAATAAACAAAGGAATACTATCACAGTAAAGGACGACTCTTAAGGACATTTTCAACCTTGGAATTAATCTTCTGAAACAAATAAAAAGTCTAATTCCAGTTAAGACTCTCCTGAACAAAGCCTTCTTACATGAAGCGAACAACACAATTTAAACCAGAGTTGTGGTCTATTTCTCATACTTCTACTGCTCTGGCCCCTTACACAGGCAAATTTGATTAGATAAAGAGGATGGTACTTACAGCTTAGTGCTTTATGACCTCCAAGGAGATGTTCACTATGCAAGCAGGCTTCAGGCTAACAGCTTACAATATTTTTATTCCCAAGTTTCAAATATCTGAATTAAATTTGATGTTTTGCAAAAAAAAAAAAAAAAAAAAAAAAAAAGGTAACAAAAGAGAAGCCACAAATCCACTGCACTTATGAAATTGCTTGCAAGCCCTTCTATGTCCTTGGGGAATTCTGTATTTAGAAGAAGACAACTCAGACACCAAGATGTCAACATCACTATGACCTGTCAGTCTCATCATCATGACTTCCTGTGATTCTTCTTCACTCTAAGAATACATAAGTCTTCTCTTGCTCCTCAATATTTTCAGGGACTACCACTGAGTCTATCCAGGAAGTCTGTCTATACTTATTTGTATAACTGCAGAAAATCACATTTCAAAAGAATACACCTACAAGATTATATGGTGCATATTTCAACCTCTTTGGATTATTGCATGGTCAGTGTTGATCACAGTGAGGCCTTTATTTACTTACCTAAGTAATGTGTTGGATGAAATGACATAGGCTTACTAGTCGCTGAATAATATCCAATTGCTCTCTTAAATCGAATAACTTTGTCATCTGTTCTAGACTGAAATAAATGTAGGAAAACCTTTGTAAATTAGTATGCCACTGGTCATGTGTATTAACATATTTTTTATAATTCAGCACATGAATAATAATCTGCAGTTTTTCAAGTTAGATAAGAATTTAGAATGACATTAAAACCTATGGGGAAAATCAAGAGATTATTACTGAAGAATCAAACCAAACATTAATTCTTTTAAAGCAATACAGTTAAAATAGCAGAATTCTAAAGTGGTAGTCAGGGCCCTGGGTTCTAGCTCTAGGACTTCTCTGACTTCCACTCTGCTCAGCCTCTGACCCTGCCCAGGAAAGTTTCACAAGCCACCTGCACCAAGTGGGACAGATGGCAGTGGACAGACTGGGATATGCTTACCCAGGGTTTTAGCTCTCCAGAGACAGAACAAGAGTCCCACAAAACCTCACCTATTCTACTAATGCTGACTTGTTTGAATGCCTTACTTCCCCCCAAAAAAGAAGAAAATCCCTAAGCATCACCTCAAGGGAACAAACAAATCAGAGGTTCCTAATACCACCTGACCGATTTGATACAGTTCATTTTCTGAAAACTCTGAAATACAGATCCTTTAAGACAGAGAACTTAGGAGCAGCAGAGATTCTCAGCGATTGTCTACCTTAATCCTCTTTCTTCTGTTCAGGCTGGGAGTAAGGCTGGAAAAGCTAGGTGAAGTGCTTGAGCTCACCCAACTGGCAGGCAGCATGGCCAAGCAGCCTTAGCCCCATGGCCAAGGGCTTCTTCCCAGTGGCCTAATGGGCCGAGCAAGAGCTCCCAAACTGGTCCAGTCAGCTTGCACCTCTCAAGGCCCTTTCTTCTGAACCTGGCCACACCACTATGCAAAGTCCTATACTGTCAATTCTGCCAATTTGTATTTTTTTTTACCTGTGAATGCTGGAAAACATCTTTAGCTATGGCATCCAAGTCAGAGGTGTCCTGAATGTTGCGGACGTAGTCAGCAACGGCTTTGATCACTACGTCGCAAGGTGGCAAGACCAGCTGGTGGGCCCGGACCTGAGAAAACAAATGCATGTGTCAACAGCGGGCAGTTAGCACCCAGAACCAGGCTAATCTGAATGTACAACCCAGAAATTCCAATACGGAGCTACCTTCTATGATCGTATCAAAGCCTATCAGATCCATTGGTGAGATTTTGGCCCTAAGACGTCCCTAAGTCTTTCATGTTCTGAAACTCCAAAAACTGAGTTTTTCTTCCAGTCGATCAAATACAACTCAGCTGCTTAAACCATGTTAGGTAAAAACAGCATCTGACAGCCTTTCACTGCTTTTGAGAAGTCTGAAAACTGCTCATGACTAATCCCAAGCCCAGGGACCTGCACCATATAACAAGCAAAGCACACAGCAGCCTACAAAGAAACCCCTGAGCCACCATTCTCTCCCTTTCTTTCAACACTAATGAATAGGAAGGCCTAGACTGGCATGATCTTTAGGTTTGAGCTCAGGAAACCCTGAAACTATAGGCATAAATGCAGTTACCAAGTACCTGAGTCCACCTTAAAAGGCCCACGTCAGCTCTAAACTAGAGAAAAATGGTATTGTTGCCTGTTGTGGGGCATGTTTGATGAAAGAATGACAGAGACTGTGAAATAAAGCGTTAGAAATATCTCATTATCCAAAAACAGTTGATACCGGAAAAAATAATCAGACTGAGAAAGAGGGCAAAAACACCTAATAAGGGCTTTGTGGTAGCCAGAACGGCCTCCCAAAGCTGTCCATGTTCTACTCTCCGGAACCTGTGAATATGCTGCTTATGTGGCAAGATGGAACTAGGGTTGCCAGGGAGCTGACCTTGAAATAAAAATACTGTCCCGGATTATTCTGATGTGTCCAATGTAATTACAGGGTCCTCTAAACATGGAGAAAAGAAGCAGAGAACTCAGTGCAGAGCGATGCGGGACAAGGTCTTGATGGCCATTGCTGGCTCTGCTGGTGGAGGCTTTTGGGCAGCTGCAAGAGGCTGGAGAGGGGCAGGGAGCATCCTCCCCGGGGCCTCCAGAGGGACCAGCCCTGGCTGCACAGTGAGTTTAGGCCACTGAGACCTATTTTGGACTCCTGGCCTCTAACACTAAGATAATAATGTGTTGTTTTAAGAGAGAGGAGTAGGGAGAGAGAAAGATTAAAAAAATTCAGTAAATGGAGTGAAAGAAACCTCTGGAGAACATATATATTTACACTTTGAAGTTACTGTCATGCACATTTCCAGATGCACAAGACTACATTAAATTTCCTTTTAAAAAAAGCAATTGTTTTTTCATAAAAACAAATTTTGCCCTGTTTGAATAGTTGCTCTTTGTTTCCTAGAGAAGCACTCTCCCTTTGTTTTTGTTATTAGTGTTTGGTGAAGGTAAAATTGCATTTTCATGGCCTACAGAGCACTACTAACTTGTGTGATGATGTGGACCGTAAGTGCCTTCCTAGACCCCATTCCTTTTCTGCGAAAGTGGAAGCCACTGCCACACATGCTCCAGAGTGAATGAGCATGTGGGAAAGCGTACTAAGACCAGTACAGGTAGTACTTTCAAGGGGATGCTTTAATAATCCCACTGTAGGCAAGTAAGAGAGCCCCTGGGGCAGTCGTGGAGTGGAGACAAACAGAGACCCTGATGTGTGCTACACTTAAGTCATTCTCGCGCTCCTGTTACAAAATAATCATTGGGCATACAGGGAAGGGAAAGCCAGGTCTGAGGAGGGACCACTGTCTGGGACTCCAACCCTCATCGTCTCTACATTAGTTTTGGGCAAGTAGACCACTCAAGTCTTGATGCTCTACAAGCCAATGACTACCTCATTGTATGTTGCATGCAATATCTGAAATGATCATTTTAAGCATTTTTATACACAAAGCAAATAACAGTTAATATAGCAAGAATAGAATTTACTGGATATAAAAATGGTCAAAATTTGAAAAGGGCTTTCGTGCAGGGGTAAAGAGCTCACGGGGGAGGGAGCACGGCCTCCTCTCTCGGTAGACGTGCAGTCCACAACAGCGGCTTACGCCTGTGACAAAAGTAACCGGGCAACTGCTTAGCTCCTATCCCGCTTCAAAGTAAAAATGACAGAATTTGCTGCTTTTGTTCCTATAGATATAGATAAGGAATAAAATGTCCATAAATGAACAGATGCTATAATTAAACTGTTTCCTAAATCCTTCTCAGTGGCTAAATAACACCAAAGATGTTACCTCTGGCTTAACGCTGAAAATACTGGCCCTTTACAATTTGCTGACTACACAGCCACCCTCCACCACCTGCTTCCCAGGCAGCTCCAAGCCTCTGTGACGATCGGCTTGCCTCCCTCCAGGCTGGCTCCTAATCTAGCCTTCTAAATCCAATTCAGGATGAGCTCTCTGACGTCTTCCTTAATCCTTAAGGTCAGGACCTGGCCTGCGTCTGCTGCCCAAGTGTAAGTACGGAAGAACTCAGAGGTGCCATCCTAAGGGCCTGGTCACAATAGCAAATCCCACCCCTATTTAAGAAAGCAGCTAGGTGACAACAAGATCCAACACCAATTCAAAACCATGGGGATGTGTGGGAGGATTTCACTGTATGGGAGACATTTTAAATTGAAGAAAGCAGCACATAAATTAACTTCTAATATGTATATGGTACTTTTATCATGTCAAAACATTTAACAAGTTTCAAAAGGATTTACTCTAAAATTTCTTTTAGTAGCAAGATTCCCTGGTACATTTAAATAAAGATATATTTACAAACATCCAATCTCATCTATCTACACACACACACACACACACATATAAATTCTTTTGGTTTGTTGGAGGCATGGAATTTAGTCAGATTTTATTTCTTAAAAATAGTCATTTTTATTCCTTATAATTATGTCAAATTATGCATTACTATTATTAGTATAATAGCAGAATAGTTCAATAATATACATAAACATACTCAAGGGATTAGGAGGAATCCTGCTATATGTATTTTCCTTCATGGCTTACGTCATTTGATTCAGATTTTCAACACCAAAAGGTCAATTCAATTTC
>CAUYSK010085679.1:0-46810 GCA_963575035.1 Avahi laniger | reverse complement strand
TTCTACTAAGCAAAGTATCCCAAGAATGGAAAAACAAGCACCACATGTACTCACCATCAAATTGGTATTAACGGATCAACACATAAGTACGTATATAAGAATAACATCTATTGGATATCGGGCAGGGGGGAGGAGGGAGGAGGGGACGGGTATATGTGTACACAAAGAGTGCAATGCGCACCACGCAATAGGATGGACATATTTGAAACCTGGACTGAGGGGGGGAGCGGGGGCAAGGGCAACACACGTAACCTAAACATCTGTACCCCCATATTATGCTGAAATAAAAAAAAAAAAATTTGTGCCTGTTAAAAATGTCTTACCTGTGAAATCCAGCCCATAAAACAAGGAAGAACTGATGACACACTAGGAGAATCATGCTGATTTTCAGAAAGTCGATTTCCATCAAAACTGCATCCTTCCAATAATAAGCCACTGATCTGCCATGGAAACACATAAATCATTAAAATATGTATTAATGTCTGAAATGTCAGTAGTTACTGTATTATATCTTAGGAACAAAAGCAATACTTTCCATTGTGGCTATTCCAATGAAAACAAAGATTATGTTATTTTATTTGAGAGTAAAGGTAAGACCTGGACCCGTGTTCACTGTAAACTTTTAAAAATGAATTCTCATTTTTAGTAAATATTTTTAGAAATAAATACTTATAAATGTCATCAGTTATGTAACTGCAGGTGCCTTGACATTAGATTAATAGAAGTATAGTGGTTAAAGCCAGAAAGTTATTTTTTCTCCAAAAGGGAGGGAAGAAAAAAGAGCATAATTAGAGAGCACATGCGTACTCTGCTTGGAATTCTGACATCTTTTAAAGGATAGAACAAAGTTCAGAAAGTTTAATGAAAAAAATTCTTGATATGCATTGCAGGGCTGAAAGAAGAAAAAAAAAGGATAAAGAGTGTCTTTCTCTATGGTAACCTTAGTGTAAATTTAAGAAAATAAAAATACGGTGTTTTGGTAATATTAGCTTCATATATCTTCTTTGAAAGTGTTCATTCTTTTACTTTCTCCAGTGTTAATCTACCTTATCTGAATGCAAAATGCTGACTGTTGCCTTTATAATAAGATTTTCAAATATTTTGCTTTCAGAGCCACATCTATATTCTCATAACTTGAACTTGGTACAATAAGCTTATAAATATTATATAGTATCTTCAAGTTTTAACATTAAATGAAAGAATTATAGAATTTAGGGTTAAGGGAACAATTTAAGTTGGAAGAGTTAATATTCAGCTCTATCATAGTTAGGGAATGGAGGTTCTGGGGGTGTATGTCTTAACAAATAGTTTTGAATCAGTATTTCATTTCTCCAAGGCTGTCATTACGTGGAAAAGATAAACAACTCTGTTAGTGAAAGAGCTAGGATAAAAATAGAACTATTAATACTTGAATTCAATATTCTTTCTATACCACTGATGTAAAGTATAGGTCACTTTAAGAGTTTCTAAAATATTTTGGCCTACATTTACTTTTATATAATTGCTTAAATATATATGTATCCATAAAAAAGAGTATTGTTTTCATGTTTCCAAACTTTATGTAAAAGGTAACATGCAACCTATTCTTTTCCTTCATCATGGGTTTTGAGATACATCCATTTTGATCTTTCATTTCTAACGGCTATACAATTTTTCATTTTACTTATAGTACGTTATTATCTGCTAAGGAATATTTGTCATTTCCAATTGTTTATTTAAAAAACACTGCAATAAACATTATGATATGTGCCTCCTAATACACATTTGCATGAATTTCTCTAGGTACAGAGATGAAATTACTACATTGAAGGGTACGCTCGTTCTCAATTTTACTTCATATTGGCAAATTATTCCCCAAAGTAATTTTACCAATCTGTATTCCTACTTGTCATGTATAAGAATTTCCATTATTTTACAACCTTGCCAATACTTGGTCTCTTGAGAGCTAAACATTTTGCCAATCTGATGAGCATGAAATGGAATCAAACGTTGGTCTTAATTTCATTTTCCAAATTACTAGTGAGAACAAGTACTTTTCCTTATGTTTATTAGCCATTCAGGTTCCTTCTTCATATAAGTATCCTATTAAAATCCTTTGCCCACCTCCCTTTTTTCCCCAGTATGGGAATGTTTTTTTAAAGACTGATTTGTAAAAGTCCTCCATATGTTTTAAGTTCTAATCTTTTATTTTCCATCAGCCTTCTATCTTGTTTAAGAGCCTCTGGAAGAACAGCTTAAGACCATTCAGTGGCTTGAGCAGTGGGAGCTGCAAACCAGTTTTCCATGGCAAGCTGAGCCAGGCTTCAGTGGGGAAGTTCTAAATGGGCCCAGAGGCACCTGCACGCCTTCAGACCAGTCTGCAACCTGAGGTTCAGTAACAGTAAACTCAGCAGCTGGAGCAGTCCCTTCACTCTGAAATTCCTCCCTGGTCCCAGCTTTTTCAGCAGCAGCCTGCTCTTCCTTTTCAATCTCTTCAGGATCTCTGTAGAAGTAGAGATCAGGGTGTTCATGGGAGATGGTGCCACACATGTGGAGAATTTCCTGGGCCAGCATTGACTACATCAGACCCACGGAGTGAGCTCCCTTGTTGTTGCATGGGATGGCAGTGTGCACATAATGCAGAGGAGGATCTGTGTTACACAGGGCAATGGTAGGCAGGACAACGTAAGATGCCTCTCCGAGACACTGGTGGTCAGCCCTGGGATCAGTAACCATCAGAAGACATGACTCTCACAGTGCTGCCTGGATCTGGTTAGTGAAGGTTCCAAGAGTAAAGCTACCAGCAGTAGGAGCGGCTCCAGTGGCAGCAGCAAACTTCACACAGCTTGCCGGCCAGTATTCCTGGAGGATATGACACTGACTTGAGCAGAGTTTTCAATGGTGGCAATGGCATGTGCTGCCAACAGAAGCTTCTGCCAGGTCTTCAGATTTATGATGCAGATGCCATCACTTTTCCTTTTGCAGATGTACTGTTCCATTTGCAAGTCAAGGTTGGTGCCTCCTAAGTGGGTTCCTGCTGCGAGGAATTTGAGGACATCCTCCTCCTCCATTTGCAGGTCATCAAGTGCTCCAGACATTGTGAAAGTTTCCCTTTAAGTAACGACGACGAATCTAGAACAATGCCGTATAAACCCCTTTCTGGGTAGGATGGAAAGGCAAGATGGTAGTATCTTTTCCCAGTCTGTGTATTTTTACTTTTCATGGTGTCTTTTTAATTTCAGGGTAGCAAATTTTATCAGCTTTTTCCTTTAAGACTTTTACTTTTTTGTGTCTTACGAAGTTCTGAGTAAATATATTTTCTGTAATTTTGTTTCTATTAATAAGTCTTTTTCAAAAAGTTTTATTTCTGTAACTTTGCTTTTTAAAACTTCAGAAACAATTTTTATTTATGATATAAAGTATAGATCAAATTTTATCATTTTCCAAGCAATTGTTTCAAAATCATTTATCAAACAGTCCTTCCATTCCCCTAATTTGTAACTTCACGCACCAAGTTTCTCTACCGGTGTAAGTTCATTCTTGGACGTCTTCCTATTGTGTTGCATTAGTCTCTTTCTTCATACCAACACCATACTGTCTCATAGTCTTAGCTTGATAGTAATGTGATAGAGTACAAAATACGGCAAAAAATTCTTCCCATTGTAGTATACACATCCCTTTGCAACATAAGTTTTGCTGCTTCTACCATCAGGGGGTAGAATTTCTTTTCTATCCCCTTGAATTTGGGTTGGTCTTGTAACTTGCTTTCACCAATAGAATAGAGGAACTTCAAGCAACTTCTAAAACTAGGGCTTTGCCTTCTTGGAATGCTGCACTGAGACTACCATACAAGGAAGCTCTTCTAGTCTACTAGAGTATGAGGCCATGTGAAGGAGAACTGAGGTGACCGAGTGCAGATACATGAGTGAGGCCAGCATGTATCTTCCAGTATCAGTGATATAACTGAATGCAGCTGCAGAGTGAGCCTGAGTAAATCAGCGGAGTAACTGCCCAAACCATGCAGTTGTGAGAAAATAATAAATTGTTATTATTTTAAGCCACTAAGTTTGGGGTGGTTTGAGGAAATGCTAATTGAAACATAAAAAAATACAGATGAATACAGAATGTACATAATTCAATAGAAGTGACCCAGTTCCTGTAACAAACAATGGTATAAAATAAAAGGAATAGGGTCAGCACATAACCAAATGCAATGTGAGCATCTTATTTTGACCCTGGTTCAAACAAACCATTGAAAGACTTCCCTTTCAGACAATCTGGTAAATATTGTTATGGACTGAATATTAAATGGTTCTAAGGAATTGTTAATTTTGGTATTTGTGATTATACATTATAGTTAAGAAAATACTGATTTTTTTTTTTTAAACACATTCAGAACCATGGAGGGGTAAAATATGATGCTTGAAATGTGCTTTAGCAAAGACAATAAAAAGGAGGAATGTTTCTAAACCTAAAATCCTAGAATATGTAAGATTCATTTTACTGTTCCCTCTCTTTCTGTATTTGTTAGAAGTATTTAACAGAAAATATTAAACATTATTGAAAACAATCTTGAAGACCAAAGGATATTTACATTTTCCTAGCAAATTAACATCTATCTAGAGTTGTCCACTACCGAGCACTTGAAATGTTGCTAGGGCACTGCTCTCACAGCCTTGGAGAAGATCTAACATGCAGGCTGAAAGGGAGCTGATGTATAGATACTCCAGTACCAAGTTTCACAACTGCTATTTAATAAAAATAATAAATCAATAATGGTAGTGAGGAAATTTTAGAGGGCCACATTCAAGATCTGAAAATAACCAATATACACATGTTCTCTTAAGTAGGTCTAAAGGGTTTAAGATAGTGATAAGTTTAGAAAACTACGGCCTCAATGGTTTAATTCAGCCTAGGGTAATAAAGATAAAATTCTAGAGTGACAGTAAAATTCAAATACAATTCAAATCCAAAGTTCTCCTATTGAAACAATACCCTTTGTTGAAAAATACAACTAGAAGGAGCCTAAGTAGACCACTTAACTTACTGATTTTGCCAAATGCTAACAGCGAGGGGCTTACAAAGACATCTTCCATGATATTTCTGCAAACTGCAAATAAGTTAGAAAATGTGCTTTTATAGTCACATGAATGGACCAAAGAGAGGAAAAATTCTATTGAATTATCTTAAATCTCATGTGTAGGCATGGCTTTTTAAATTAAAGTTGTAAATGTATGTGAAAATATATTACTAATAAAAATAATTATTTTTTGGCCACTATACCGAACTTATTTATGTTACTATATATTTACCAGTGAATATTTTAATTTTTAACAATAACATACTTTTAATGAATCCTAAATGAAAATATAAAATAATTTGACTTTATTAGATATATTGAACTTTATATTAAAAAATACTTCAATTTTTAATTAAGAAATATCAACTCAATGAAACCTAAGCATATATAATCTGAATATACATATGTATATTATTTATATGTATACATATATATTCAGAGATCCTCATAATTGTGTAAATGAAGTTGTTATTTAAATTAATTTATAACTGTGAATGCCAAGGCTCAGACCGTTCCATTAATCCTTAAAAGGCTCACATGGCTCTTTTTTGGAAAGCTAAGACTAGAATCTTGTTTTACTGCCTGTCAGCCTTTTCCTTCCATCTACGAAATATAGTTATATAAGCTTGCAATTTTCTGGTTGTGGATAACCTTATTTCCATTTTGTAAGACCAGGGGCAACAAAGTTCTGGAAATATAAACACACCTTAACACAGAATAAAGCTGGCTTCCCTTACGTTTTATATTCCTATATTTGAACTACAGTACATTGTGTGGTTCGCAGCCGCCAAAGACCACATGACCAGGTAAATGGTCTATACATGTTTATAATACACACCTGGCTTATACATGTCTTTTGTTTCCTCCCTCTCCTGACAATTAGGCAACAATGTATAACTATCAGTAATAGCTAAGGTAGTTCTCCTTACGGGCTAGAGGCTAAGGTTAAAATAAAATCCAAAGGGATGAAAGAGAACCTTTCTAATTCCTTCAGCTTTAAGTCAGAATTTTATGGCAACCTATAGAGCTAAAAGAGAAAGATCTACCTTATTTCTAGCACACTACACCATTATAGTTAAGAACACCCTCTATTGTTCCTCATCTATTGTAGGCCCTTAACCATTCAAAAAGGGTTTGAGTTCTTATTATGTAACAGCTCTTGTGTGAGGTATTTGAGAACTAACAAAACTGGAAAAAAAATTACCCTCATCGGACTTATATTCCAGTGGAATAAAACAACAAAGATAAATTATATAGTATGTTAGAAAGTAGTAGCAATATGAAAACAAATTTGTTGAACAGGAAACTATAACAATATAAATGGAACTTCTGAAAAGCTGGCTACATAAAGTTAACTGTGTTAAAGAACTATAGTCTTACATCGAATTTAAAAAATTATGTGTGATATTCTGGACTAGATACTGGGGATCTGAAGATGGATAAGACAAAGCCTGTGTCCTCAATGACATTATAGTCTCATAAGACAGACCAATATGGATGTATAGAGATAATCAGAGCCCAATATACAAAGTGTCATATTAGCAGTGGAAAAAATTTGAAGAGAGCAATTCTATGTGAGGAAATGAGAAAGGAGGATGGCAGGGAATGGTAGTGGAAGAGGGGCTAGTGATATGGAAGAAGGTTGGAGTTGTTGGGGAAAAAGTTTCCATAAGAGACTTTTTAATTAGTTATTAATGTTTGAATGATTATTATTGTAAAAGTAATGGATTTTAACAGGAAAAAGGGCTAGGAAAATGTATACTACAAAAGAAATAGATCATCATGGATGGCTTGATTTTTTTTTTTAAACAGTTAACTAATGCACTTACAAACTGTAACTCCGTGAGGACAAGATTTGGTCTAATTTTTATATACCATATTTTATACAGGTTGAATATCCCTTATCCAAAATGTTTGGGGCCAGAAATATTTTGAATTTCAGATTATTTTTTGATTTTGGGATACAGTTGTGTTGTTTAACGATGCGAGTATGTTCTGAGAAATACATCATTAGGTGATTTCATCATTGTGTGAACATTACGGAGTGTACCTAGATGGTATAGCCTACTACATACCCAGGTTATAGCCTATTGCTACAAGGCTACAAACTTGTACAGCATATGACTATACTGAATGCTGTAGGCAACTGTAATGCAATCGTAAGTATTTGTGTATCTAGACATATCTATATATAGAAATGGTACAGTAAAAATGGAATATAAAAGATAAAAAATACCAATAATACACCAGTATAAGGCACTGATCATAAATCTTACAGGACTGGAAGTTGCTCTGGGTAAGTCAGTGAGTGAGTAGTGAGTAAATTTGGAGGCCTAGGACATTACACTACTGTAGACTTTATAAATACTGTATACTAAAGCTAAATTAAAATTTTTTTTCAATTAACGTTAGCTTATTGTAACTTTTTACTTTGTACTTTTTAATTTTTTAAACTTTTGACTCTTTTGTATTAACGCTTAGCTTAAAACAGACACATTATACAGCCATACTAAAAAATTTTCTTTATATCCTTATTCTATAAGAATTTTTCTTTTTAGAAATTTTTAATTTTTATTTTTTGAACTTTTTTGTTAAAAACTAAAACACAAACATACACATTAGCCTAGGCCTACAAAGGGTCAGGATCATCAATATCACTGTCTTCTACCTCCACATCTTGTCCCACTGGAAGGTCTTCAGGGGCAATAACATGCACTGAGTAGTGATCTCCTATGATAAAAATGTCTTCTGAAATATAACCCAAAGGACCTGTTTTATAGTTAAGTTTTTTTCAAAGATAATTAGGAGGAGTAACTCTAACAATAAAAAGTATAGTATAGTAAATACATAAACCAGAAACATGGTTGTTTATTATCAAGTATTATATATTGTGCACAATTGTATGTACTATACTGTTATATGACTGGCAGTGTAGTAGGTTTGTTTACATCAGCATCACCACAAGCAAGTGAGTAATACATTGCCCTGCAACATTAGGATGGCTCTGATGTCCATGACAGATGTCACTAGGTAAGAGAAATTTTTCAGCTCTATTATAATCTTATGGGACCACTACAGTATGTGTGGTGAGTCGTTTACACAAATATCATTATGTGAAGCATGACTATTTGTATAAATATAATGAGATATCTTGGGGATGGGACCCAAGTCTAAACACAAAATTCATTTATGTTGCATATACATAGCCTGAAGGTAATTTTATATAATATTTGTAATAACTTTGTGCATGAAACAAAGTTTGTGTACACTGAACTGTTAGAAAGCAAAGTTCTCCCTATGTCAGCTACTCATGTGGACAATATGTGGTGTCACGTTGGTGCTCCAAGTTTTGGATTTGGGGCATTTTGGATTTTCAGATTAGGAATGTTCAACCTGTATATACTTTATTGTAAATATTTATTAAATTGAATTTTAGAATAGGTAACCTAAAAGGACTTCATGATTTGTGTAATTTTTTTTGCCAAAAGTTACTCTTTCAAATATTGTATCCCTAAGATTCTTATTTTTGCACTAGGAGATTGTATATTTTGCATTACAAGTTGTTTTCTGCTAAACCTTAACTTACTCTGATTTTTAACACAGATAATACAATCTAACTCTGTTGATCTCACTCTATACAGACAAGTAATTTTAAAACCAGAATTTCAGGGTCTCTTATATCAACTGATGATAAGTTTTAGACTCAGGTAAACATCTGAGATTAGTCTAGTACCTTAACTTGCAGCTTTGCTTCTTGAAGTCGACCTTTCCACGAGGCTACAAATTTAAGGCTATCCACAGAACAACCCATTGCCCTGTAAAGGTAAAGCATCAAATGTCACAAAACAATAATCCTCAGGGATTAAAATATGAAGAGTAAATGAAGATAGATATATTCCTATTTATTTAAAAATTAAGTATTTACCATGTCTAAATAGTAAGATCTATTATACTATGTATAATATCTTAGATTTTATACTAAGTTTTTAAAGTTATTAATAACTGTTTATATATCAGTCTCTTCTTTGATGTTCCTTAAGGATAAGACTTTTTCATTCCATTTTTATAAACCTCTGTTTTGACAATGACCCTCAAATGCAGGCACATGATAGGTGTTTGATAAATGTTTATTAGTTGAACTGAAATATTGATATTTATAATATCCTGAGATAATACAAATTGAGTCACTAAACAACTAAATTTTGTTGAGTATCTTTTTGGTAGTCTCTTTTTACATTCTAACTTGTTAAAAATTATAGTCTACATAGGATATGATAATCTGAGTGTGGTATAAAAAGGAGCTTCATCTTAACCATGAGGTCCTGTTCTCCACTAATGAGCCTAGTCAGCACTGTCCAGTAGACTTTTCTACAAAGATAAAAATATTTTCATGCAGCCTGACATGGTAGCCACTACCCAGGTGGATAACAAACACTTTGAATGTAGCTAGTGTGACTGAGAAACTGAATATTTATTCTTATTTTACTTTAATTAAAATTTAAATAGCTCCATGTGACTTCTGGCTACCATATTGTTTAGCACAGGTCTAGATAAATCATCAAAATGATAAAATTTAAATTTCATTTTTTTCAATTCTAATAAAATACACCATAACTAAAAGCAATGTTTTTTTAAACTAAAAGTTAACTGTATAATTAAAAGTATATTCTTAGAAAACACAACTATCTGTATTTCAACAATTTATTTTTTTCATTTATTACTTGACAATCAATGGCGGTGTAATAGGAAGTCAATAAAGCAAAACATAATTACCCGCAGGGACAAACACGTAAAGTATTTCATTTTAATTACCTTGCAGTTTCCTGGCGAAGAGCATTAAGGAATGTGTCTGGATGGAAGAGTTCCGATAGATCAAGTGTATCAGAGAGAAGAGCCTGTTTTTCAGCTTTATCTACCCAGTTCTAGAGGAGGGGAATATAAATATGCACACACTTAAAAGATAAATCAGTTAAAGAATTATTATGCAAATGTCATTTTCAATGAGAAAATGTTACAGTTTCCAAATGCTTTGAAATGGTGTCTAGAAAAAAATTTCCACTTTACATTGTCAAATCAGGAATAGTAATTTGGCATAAAATTCATCCATCATAAATAAGCTTGTTGGTAAAACTCTGCTCAAAATAAAAAGTTCAAAATGTGAAAATTAACCTAATGGATAGTGTTGCTGTTTGGGCCAGCACTGCTAGGGTTGACTCATTTCTTAAAATGTGCTAAAGAAATACTGAGCATCTGAGTCTAACTAGAGAGTCCTCAGGGTCCCCAAGTCTTGGCAATGCAAACCGAATTAGGATTCCAGATCCAGATTTGACAGTGAATTTCCCAACTTAAGTATTACAGTGGAGCACAATGTCCAAGAAGAAATAATTCTGTGTTAAAAGGTGTTTTTTAAATAGTCTTTTCTACATATCTGCCATTTTATAAATCAACCTATGCTGCATTTGTAGAAATACCAATATAAAGTATCTTTCATAAGTATTTAAAAAATTGCCATTTGGAATAAAAACTATACAAAGTCTTGCACATTTACTGTATGCTTTCAATGTATTAACCAATTTTATGCTTACCACGATCCTGCAAGTTACTGTTAGTATCTCCATTTTTACAAATGAGGAAATGGAGGCACAGTGAGTTAAGGGTCTTACCCAAGGTCACCCTTAGTAGTAGATGTTGGAGCCAGGAAATAAACTCAGGCAGCCTTAAGAGATTTGTTTCTTGGTAATGTTTCTTGCAGGTGCTAATGTACCTTTAAAGATAGCTTACTGATGATTTCTGAATCAGTCTATTTCAGCTGGTACACAGAGATAGCGTTACAGTAATGCCAGCTATTAAAACTTTCAGAATCCTCATTTACTCAGTAAGTCATTTTTCATGATTTATGAACAGTCTATGAAAAAAATTTTTTTTAATTTATAGAAAGGATGTGTTTCATGTACTGTAACACCCTATTATCTACCCAAGCATTTATATCTCTTAGCCGCATCTAGGAGAAATTAAAATCTCCAAAGCTACCGTGTTTGCGTTAATATCTTAATGCATTTGATTAGTACTCATATCATGTAGTAAAAATGTTCATATGTCCTTCCTACCAATGGATATGTTGATTTTGTGAGTAGAAAAGACTTGAAAGATTTCCTTAACAAAGTATAATTATTTCTTTTGGATTTTATCATTTATAATACTTCATAAAATATTTCAATTAAATAATCTTAAATTATACATTGTATATTTACTTCCTACCAAATAATTTTTATTATCTGCTTGATTATCTTTCATCAGCTAACATAGTCAACAGATTATGCTTATATAATCCTTATTATAAATATTCCTATTATTTATAAGTTAAAATAATCATTTAATAAATATTTCTAATTATACTATTATTTCATTAATGCCTTAAAATTAATTTTGAATTCAAATAACCCCAAAAGAAGTGTTGATAGGAATGGATGTACAAATGTTCAAACTAATTAAAAATTAGAGTATGGCTGATAATCAGATTTTCACTTCATTAAAGTTTTAATTAATATAATTAGTCAAGGAGGGAAAGTTCTTTTAGTAAAAATGATTTTATTAACCCAAAGGAAAAAACAATTTCTTAATCTAAGCTTAAAGGTAGACTAGTGCAAAAGTATTACTTGATAAGATAAAGTTTAAATAACAAAGATTCTTTTAGTGAGAGTGATGACTTTGAACAGCAAACTTCACAGTGAAGAACAAACACGTTTTTTAAAAACCACATTTATACATGTTTATATAAAGAATTAAGTAGCATTATCTTTAATAAGCAGAAATATGCATATATGAATTGGACTTTCAACAAATTTGTAGACGTATTAGCTAGCAACTATTTTTCATTACATGTTTCTTCTTCACTCTTGGTTATAGGCTATGCCCCTTTAAAAGGATTAGGTTTGAGATTGAACATTAAACTTCTAGTGTCTCCTATGATTATGAGAATATATACTGATAATTCTTCAAATGATGTATAAAAAATATTATGGAGGTAAATGAATAAATAGCCAATAGAATTGAATAATTGAATGGGCTGGGCAATTTCTTGAATATTATACATGCATACACACATAAACAGAATTATAGGCAGTGAAACGTCTAAACTGGAATGAACCATGGAGATCACCTAGTATAGTTCCCTTATTATAAGATAAATGAGTTTCTAAGGTGATATGATATAGTTCAAAAATATTGTAATAAATTCTGGTTATGAAGCAGAATTTATAAATTCGAATTACATTCATTTACTTGGAAGCATTTACTGAATGCAAAGAGCTTACCATTTAGTTAGGGGAGATGAGACATACAAATAACTCTGAAAAATGGTAGTAAGTGGAAAACCATAGTACACAGGAAAGAAATAGTATTTCATGAGAATTCCACTCCTTTATGAAAATATATAGAGAGAATTTTGAAGAAAAAAGGCTGTTCCCTCAAGAATATTATATCTAATTAACATATCAGTCAATTGTAATACAAGCAAGTATCATTTTTATATAGGCTAGAGTTTAGAAAATATAGATGTCACCTCTGTATTTTAAAAAAAATTTACTCCAAAACATTTTCTAACTCTTTTATGTATTAATAAAACTATTTTTGATGACATAGAAGCTAGAGGCTAAAGCTATTGGCTATAAGCAACAAAATCAGTTAAATAGAATTAAATCTAAATGATTATTGTAACAAAATTAAACACACATAATAAACAACTTTTTGAAAAACCCAAAGGGCCAAAACCATAAAATCAAAAAATTAAATGACAGGGGTAAATGCAAAGGTATCAGTTATACTCCATAGAGAAAAATATTTCAAGTGTTCACACACATTTATGAAATGTGTATCCGGATACAAAGAAGAAGGTGTGCTTCAGTCTCTGATCACAATCAAGTAAAACTGTAAGAATTTAATATATTAATATTATGGAGTGGTATCACAGATCTCTGGAGAATGGAAAAATTATTCGATAAATGGTGCTGGGGAAAAACAGTTAAATGTTTGGGAGAAAAAATTCAATCTTCAATTCACATTCTAGCCTAAAACCATGCATCTTAGCATTCAGAGTAGAATGTTATTCCACAAATTAATGGAGAAAAAGAAATCAATTTAAGATAAGGAAAAAAAAGGGGGGAGATTATATATCTGATTATAAAATAGTACACTTCCTTTAAAAAGAAAAAAGGAAAAGAAATATGGTTAGAATACACAAAATTTTGTACATATAAAAATGTAAATAAAAGTAAAAACCACTTAAACTAAATTGTAAATAATACATTTACCACAAATATGAAAATGAGTTAACACAATGGCAAACTGTTTACATGCTTGTTGGAACAAGATATGATCATCCTCAATTGTTCTTATGTAAAGTTCAGATACGTTTTTAGCTCAAGAGAATAGCAGAAGGAGAAACGATGATCAAATGTTGGTAAGTGTGCAACATGGACATTTTAGTAGGAGTGTATACTGGTACAATATTTCTATAAAACAATTTGATAAAATGTATCAAAGCTTTAAAAATATACAAAATTTTACTCAGTAATTCATTTTCTTGGAATGTAAACTTAAAAAATAACAGATTATTACACATGGCTTGCTCATTTAAAATTGTAAGAAATTAGAAGCATAATAAATAGAAATTAGCTAATTAAATTATGGTCTATCGATACAATAAAGTTACACAGCCAATAAAAACTGGTATTTGAGGAATATTTAATGACACTGGAAAATGTTCATGTCCTAATGTATTTATCAGAATGCAAAAATGTATACATAGTATGAATATAATTATATAAAAACATTATTTGAATACATAGAAAAAATGCTGGAAGAAAATATATCATTCAGAGGTCTGGCCTATAGCCTATCAATGACTACTTTCATTCACTTATAATAGCAAATATAGTTTAAAATGCAATGCATTAATAAACTGGTGCCATTTTATTTTGTTTTAATGCACTGTGTTCCTGGGGAAAATGTTTAATGCAAATAACAAGTAATTTAAGCAATCATTCTTCTCAATGTGTCATCTTTTATAGTCCTTCATCTTTTCTTTCAAATAATTTAGTATAAATTTAGAAGCTTAGGGATCTGAGAATAAATTCATCCAGAACTAAAACCTAATTTATCCAGAATAAAAATAAGTACCTTCGGTCATTATTTTGACGGGAGTAAACAAAACTTTAGAAGTTTTTAGCATGTTAATAGCCCTCTGTATAACAAGTTTCTCAATTCATTGGATGAATAAACTGTAGCTCATCAGCAAGGCGGATTACCAGGAATTATACTGGAATTAAAACTTTGATTAATACCTAAAGACAAGACATTTCTTGTTACCGTTTGTAGTACCAACTTTGGCAAATAGTAGATATACTACTAGAAAATTGCCATTCTTTGAGTCTAAGTTTTTCCTAAACTCAAACCTGAGTTTATGTCATCCTTATTCAAAAGTGTGCTTTAGGTTTACTAGTCACATTATTAATCATAGTAGAAAACACAAGAAATTAAGTGCTGTCTTTCAAGTTTAATCAGTGAGTTTTGAGACTGAGATATAAAATTTGGAGTTGATGATAACAAAATTGATTTGGACTAGCTTCCAGGAGCTCTGATCATTTTTAACTTTTTGACCCTTAAAAAAATAATTTCTTGCCTTATATACTCCCTGGGTTTGCCTACTAACATTAGGGAATTGTTTTAAAAACATGTGAATATGTATTGTGTTTTGATTTTTATTCAGTTAAATTAATTTCCAACCTTCCTATCTTCTTTGACCCATGAGTTATTTTCAAGTATGTATTTAACTTCCAAATGTTTGAAGATTTTCCATAAATCTTTCTGTTACTGATTTCAACCTTAATTCTATTGTGGTCAGAGAGCATACTCTGTGTGGTTTGAATTCTATTAGATTTAATGAGACTAGCTTTATGGCACAGAATGATCTACCTCTGAAATGTTCTATGTGCACTTGAAGAGAATGTTGTGTATTCTGCTGTTGTTGGATAATGTTCTAGAAATATCAAGTAAGTTAATTAAATCATGTTATTAAGTCTTTTATATCTTTACTGATTTTCTATTGACAATTATTGACAAGGGTGTGTTGAAATCTCCAACTTTAATACTAGATTTATCTATTTCTCCTTGCAGTTCTATCAGTTTTTTGCTTCGTGTATTTTGAAACTCTGTTATTAGATATGTACAAGTTTAGTTTTGTTATGTCTTTTCAATGCCTTGATTCCTTTATCATTATAAAATAATCTTGGTTATCCCTAGCTATATTCTTTGCTATGAAATCTATTTTGCTTGATGTTAATATAGCTCCACCAGGTTTCTTTTGGCTAGTGTTGGCATAGTATATCTTTTTCCATCATTTTGCTTTTAACTTATTTGTGTTACCTTTATATTTAAAGTGCAAATGCCTTGATGATGCCTTATAGCCGTCATAGTTGGGTCTTGTCTTATTCAATCTGACAATTTTTACTGTTTAATTGGTGACTTTGAAAATATATATCAATTTATAAAAATGTTACTTAATAATTTATTTTAATATTATTTAGGGAAAAATCAAGCTTATAAATTGCTGTATTTTGTAGGAATGTTTCAGGACTTTGGGCCAAGCAAAATAGAACTCAAAGAGTAAAATTATAAGTCCAATTTGTTTTTAGGTGAAACTTAAAAATTTTTTATATCTGGGAACAAAGAAAATCAGAGAATCGATTTTTACCCAAATTATGCCTTATTTATATTCTTGGTTAAGATCATTATTTTTTAATTAAATAATATCTAGTTATATATAATAACAATGACCATGAATAATTTCCAAACACAATAATTACCATGTGTGGGAAACATCTGATGAATATAAAATTCAGTGTATGACTTGGTATGAATAAAGAAAGCTCTTGGCTCATTGATTATGTGGTTGAATGTAAGGCAATTCTTATTCTCATTCTTAAAACAATGGATCAAAATTTAGGGGGGAAAAAAGGAACAAAAACAGTACTCTCTTTGTAACTAGATGGCATTGTTGAGCTTCCATGAATGGTTAATCAAATATACTTGGTACATGCATTAAAAATAATGAAATTTGGAGAAGACATTTTGAAGACCCGAACTGTTACATTTTCATGCCAACCCCCATATAAGTTACCAGAGAGATCCTATGTCACTCACGGAAGTCAATGTCCTTAACAATAGCAGACAAGTCCTACACTGTCTGCACCTGCCCCAATTCCAAAGTGCTCATTCTCCCACCACCTAACCTCTGACTTTTCTGACCACTTTTTTTTACCTACTTTCCTTCAGTTGTCTTGGCATCCCTTTCTCAAAAAACTCTTCTGCTTCAGGGAACTTGCTGTTCCCTCTGCCTGAAATTCTCTTCTACCAAATATTTACCTGCATGGCTATTACCTTACCTCTTTCAAGTCCCTGTTCAAATACTATCACATCAGAAACATCTTCCCTAATTCTATCAGTTTAACACAACTAATTTATATATCTAGAGCTCTACCTGCTATTAACAGGAATTAAGAAAGAAAGGAAAAAAAGAAAGAATCCTTGGTCAAGTCAAGTCGGTAGCTGTATTTCTTCTCCTGGAATTTGGTTACAATTTTCTTAATATAAAGACTTCATTGTATTGCTTCTCTGAGAGTTTTTCAAAGTAAAACTTTTAAAAACCTTAAATTTTCATTTCCCCATTTTCATGTTTTTAGGCAATTAATCTTACCCAGACAACTTTGGAAGAAATGGATTAAGTAAAGCTCTTCTGAGAAGAGCCTTAACATTATAAACTTATAAAGAAATTCTGATGTTCCTGGCATTTCTCATCTCCATCAGATTTAAAGATGATGACTAAAGCTGCCTAGACCATAAGAAATCTCTCTCTGCCCTCCCCTTTCCCACTGTGGCTCCAGTTCTTTTGCATGACTGGATAAGATTTTTTAACCATTTACATTTCCCCTCCTAAGACACGGAAATCATATTTTTACCTGGGACCTTGTTTTTACAGTGTTTTAACTTTTCCTTCTTCGAAATTCCCCATGAAGATTCTAACCATTTTGTAGAATATGAATGCCAGGATTAGCAATAGATCTGAGGCCACAGAGAAATGGGATGCTATTTTCCTGTAGAATATCTTTTTAGAGACAGTTTTAAGTTAAATAGGAAATTTTTCCACACACCAATTTAAGAACAGAATGTGATGTCACTAAAGCCCTATAGATAAAATACTAAGGTCCCCCCTTTGCTTTATTATCATTAAAATGAATATCCTAATTTTTCCACAGAAAGTTATTATTTTCTTCCTATTTTAACTCTTGGCATAGTAAGCACAGAGCCTGCCTCCAATAAGGTGGAAAAGAATTCCTGAAAGGTTTTCAAATTCTAAAATAGACCTGCTACTTGTTAGTCATCCTTTAAAATTTTGCCTTGGGTATCTTAAAACACTAATGCTTTTTCTTTCGCTATTTATCAAGGAATTGCAAATAACAGTTTAAAAATCCTAGCATTTTGGGTCCCACCTACTGGTTATTATTGGGATGTCAAAAATATCTGACAAAAATGTGAAGAAAAAAAAAAAAACAGACCAAAAACTCAAATCTTGAATTAACAGAGAATGAATAAATCAAAAAACCTTATCCAAATTAATGAGATACCCACAAGAAAACAAAGCAGTAGTAAACCTAGGTATTCATGAAATTTAAAGCATGTTACATATTTCTCATTGCTTTAAAAAAACTTTGTCACAATAAACATTTTAAAAAGAATAAAGTACGGCCATGTGGTCTGGTAATGAATGCAGATTCTGTGACAAAGTAACTTCCATGAATTAAATGAATTTGGTAACAGCATGACGGGTCCTTGGAAAGCTTTCTTCTCCTATCTCTATAAATTGAAGCCAACTATACTAATTTTTAAAATATTAACCAGTCTTTGATTGGGTTCTGTTAATGGTCCCTCACACTGTATGGCTAACTGAAAAAACTCAGGCTGTGTAAAGGATCTAAGGAAAATTTTAGCCTCCATACCTATGTCCAATGGATTGATTTTTGTGAGCTTGTTTAACTTTATTAAGTTAATAGACATAGTCCTGTCTCGTTGGAAACAGTACATACCCTATCTTATCTTTAAAAACGGAAATCTTAATCCTCCCCTATCCAAAATATACCCACTTATTAGAATACTAGAGAGTCCACCCAAACATAGGGTGTATTTTTACTAACCCCCCCCCAAAAAAAACCCTATAAATCTGGGTTTCTAGGCTCAATGTTTGATATAAAGAAGTATTATTTTTCAGTAGAACTTTGTGATGTTTTTCTACCACCTTGTGGAGAAAATTTGAGGGAATAAAATTTCATTATTTATGATTTTTATTGATCACTTCTGACTTTTCCAAAGAGAGGAATGAGTTGAATTACATGGGCTAAACCTAGACAGAGTTCTTGCAGACCTGAACCACTGTGGGAAATAAGATTAGTGGAAATGGCTTTTTGGCACAGTATTTAATTTTTAGTGTGGGATTTATACTGCCTACCTTCTTAATGACTGACCATAATTTATAACTCATGAATAGTTCAAGCTCCTATTTAAGGCCAATTCTTCCACATGTGCACTGAGACCTATTCCCTGTTGACTTTCTAAGAATTTTACTCCTAAAATTATTTTCTTTTTTCTTGCATCATCAATTTTTTTCATTTTTATTGGACACAGATACGGCAAAATATCCCTCATACTAAAAAAACAAAAAACACATTCTCTTGGCCCTTCTCCTCACCAATATCTTTCTGTGCTACTTTATAACACGACTCCCTGAAAGAACTATCTATACTTACCATCTCACCTTCACTCCTTATTCTTTCTTGAACTTATGTGACTAGGCTTTCATTCTTTAGAACTTCACAAACAACTCCTCAAGATCATCAATGTTCTCCATGTTGCCAAACATGATTTTTCTCTAATCTCACTTATTGCATTTGATATAGTTGATGACTTTGACTTTTTTAAAACACTTTTTTCTCTTGGCTTCTTGATCACTACAGCCTCCTGAGGCTTTATTTTGTATTCCTGACTACCGCTTCTCGTTTCAATGATTGACCACTCTTCTTTTTCTAAACATCTCAATACTGGAGTGCATCAGAACCAAATGCTTGGCTAGTCCTTTAGTTTTAAACACTATCTTGATATGCTGATGACTGCCAATTTTATATCTCCTACTACAATGTCTCCTCGCATCAATTACTTCTCTGACATTTCCACCAAGATGTCTGAGAGTCATCCAAACATGTTCAAATTAGAACTCATAATTTGCAAGATCACCTCCCCCCTCCCTAAGAAATCCACTCCACTACCAATATCCTTCAACTCAGTAAATCATTGAACCAACTGCTCAGGTCAAAACCTTGAAATCATTTTTGACACCTCTCTTCCATGCTCCACAGCTAAATCCATAGGTCTAATATCAAAATGTTACCATTTCTCTGCCTCCACAGCCACTACCCTAGTCCATAATACCATCATAACCTCATTTGGATTACTGCATTTACCTCTTAAGTGGTCATCCTGCTTCCATTCTTCTTCCCTATAGTCTATTCCCACACTAGGAGAATGACCTTTTAGTCCCTTGCTCTCAATCATCTACTGACTTCCCATGCACTGAGACTAAATTTAAAGTCCTTACCAAGCCTATACAGACACATACTTCATGATATGTGGAAATCCATCCAACTTCATTTCTAATAGCACTCTTCTTACATATGTGCTCTAGCCTTTTTATTCCTCGAACAAGCAAAGTGCATTCCTGTCGCAGAGACTTTGCACTTGTTGGTACTTCTGTCAAGATTTGCTTTTCCCTCAGATACATTTCATGCTTTGCTCCTACTTCATTCAAGTCTCTGTTTAAATATCACCTTCTAAGAGAGGCCTTCCCTGACCACTCATACTAAAGTGTTACCTTCCCCAACCCATGTACTTTAGCCCCCTTAATCTACATCAATTTTCTTTACAGCATCCTGATGTTTATAGAAAATGAAGTTTAGCTTAGTTTCAACATTTGGTCAAGATCTGTTATTTGCTTTTTACCTTCTGGTAGGCTCAACAAACAGATGCCCACTTTAACAGTGTTCTGACATCCCAGAAATGAATAATTTTAGCATTTGTATAAGCACAGATGTTATTACCCTAGCTAGTAAGTGTAATAATGTTAGTAACGCCACAAGACATGATATATAGATTTATTTTAAATATTATGCACTATATGCTACTTGAAGTGAAAACTATGTGCTCTAGGCTTGAAATTCTCTTAGTTTGAAATATAAATATGTATTTATTATTGCAAGAGTAAAATTTAAAAAATAATGACTGTAAAAACTGTTAATTTTAACAAAATGTTAATTTATGTTAAAAAATTGAGAACTTACGGTTCAATAAATAGATTGATAATATAACTATAAAGAGAGAATATAATAGATGGATAAATAAAGGAAAATGTTGAAAGCATTTTAATCAAAAAATAATAATAAAAATTTAAATAATACAAAGAAAAATATGTTAGACAATATTGAAATCCAGGTCTTTGTAGAATTATTTGACTTACTGTCATTTGCAACATTAAATAACATTTAATAACAAAATTCAATAATTTATTTAGTGCTATTTAACCATGAGTCCTTTAAGAGAGTTATTTGGGAATATTTCCAATTTTGTGAAAACAAAATAACGATGGAATATCAACTTTGCCATATAAATATTTCTCAAGGAGAAAAAAAGTAATATCATTTATAAGATTATCCAATATAAATCATCTTTACTTCAGACATAAAAATAAAAAGATGACAAAAAATAAAAATATTTTCTTAAATTATTTTTACTGAAAAAAAATAGACTATTCAATAGTCTACTTCAACATTGTGTATAACAAATAGATACACATGTACAGCCCAAAGTCCTTTTAAAGTGTAATAACATGTAAATTAACAATAAAACCAATCACCACTTTCCATGCTTGTGAAGGGATTTCTAGTTGCACATAGCTAACAAAGTGAATCTGATAGATGATACATTATAGAATGGAAAATCAGCAAGTGTCATGTAACTATCATTGACAATTGATCAAACGTGGTAAAGGTTGTAATTAATTTAAGAATCATAAGCACACAATGTTTTCTTCACAACCTTCCACTGAGTTCAGAAATAACAGCACAGTACTTGACAGGACAGATTTATTGACCATAGCAGAAAAACTGTCAACCACTTTTATTATTCTTCTTTACCAAAGACATAACTACATGGTACACAAGATATTTTGCAACTGTTTTGTTATATATTAATAAACTATGTTCAAACAAGATGTAAGAAAAGCCTTTAAATAGCAAAAAAATGGCTCCATAAACCAAGAAAAGCCTTGAAACAATATTTTGCAAATAAGGGTACCAACATAGCATATATTACTAACAACCGTTGGTTACTTTCAGGGAAAATAGTTTGTTTATTAGAACCTGCTGATTTTGTAAGAAAATACCTTGTCATAAGAGTTTAAGTATTCTCTGCATGTTTTCTGTTGGAAAGATCTTTTTATTATGCTACTCCAGGAAGCTGCTGTAATTGGTATGCACATGATGAAAGCCGTGATGCAGATAGAAATTCAGGAAAGATTTTGTTATCGTGAAAGCCAATTATGTTGCTATATCGTCACATTTCTAGAACCAAGATTTATCTTCCGCAAGCAGTACAAATAGCATGTTTTGTAAGACTGCTTCTATAAAACTGCAGATCATCATAGACCATAGAGTACTATTTAGTATTTCAAATGTGCAAGATAGTTGGCCATAGGAAGGATTTATCAGCTGTTAGTGCTGAGAAATTACTGTCCCTATACAAAATTTGACTTTACAAATTTTGTAATACAACTGCTATAGTAATAGCTATATTTCACTGAACACAATTTCAGATACATACCTTAAGTTCATTCTGTGATGGTGATAATCCAACTTAAAGCTTGACTGTATATTAATCTTAAATCTCAGGATTTTGCCCAAAATATATTTTCATACAATTCTAATATTAACATATTTATTTATCATCTATCTCCTTCTCTAAAATGTAGTGATTCCTGTTGAAAGGAATTTCATGTTTTCCCAGTACTGTGTATTTGCAGCATTTCAGACAGTGGGCTGGCACATAATAGCTCAATAAATATTCACTGAATGAATAAATTAATGAATATACATATATATTTATTCATATACATATGAATAAAAAAGATCCACAAGTTTCTCTTCTAGTTGAGTTTAATATATAAAAATAGAGATGCTGGAGGTTTTAGAGCCACATATAGACTTCTTCAATTTTGTTTATATAAGTCTTCCTATGAATAATTTTATTGATGAATAAATAAATGATAAATTATTCCTATGAATAATTTTATTTACTATGTGTAAAACACTGTATAAAGGACTATGAGAGTTACTAAGATGAGTTAGGAAAATAATTTCCTCTTCCAGTAATGCAAAGTATGGCAGAACCTTCCAAAACAGAATAAGACACCTCAGAAAATGAATGAACAATTCATAACATAATTTTAATAAGATTACTTTTAGCATTTGAGATCTTAAGAGAATATAAAATAGTCCTCAAACAATAATTAATGCTATTTATTGATTAGATCTCTCCAGACTTCAGAGTTGCCTAATCATTGATATAAATAGCAAGGTTCTGTCACAAGAAGGAAAGGTGGCAGGATTTGGTAATATAGCAGTCTACCACTCACTAGCTTGAATTAGGCCAAAAAATTGGTGAAATTGAAGGACAGGTCCCTATAAGTCTTAAAACCAAAGACATGAAACCAAAGCGGAAGCTCAGTCTTAAAAAATGAGCATTAAGGCTTGCCATTAATACATGGCACTCCAAATTTGATTAGCAGTAGAAGTATAATAGGGAGATATTTAAGAGTCAATTTATTAATACATATTTAGAATATTGGGTCTGTTTAGTATACCCAAGCCTAACTGGGTACTGGTGATGAAGGTCTCTCTATATAACTTGGCTTAGACAGGAGCAACTCATGAGCTGAGTTGGAACAAAAATTTCAAGTGTAGAATCAAGGGACCCAGCTATGCAAGGTTGAGAATACTAAGATGGAGGAATCAAAACAAATTTTGACAATGGAAGATTTACAAAGTGGATAGACAACATGTAGGAATTTAGAATGGTCATTATAGGAAAATCAGAATATACTGTTATAAGGGCTATGCTACAGGCCAAGGGGAAAACAAAGAGTGGAGATCAGAAATCAAAGAAACACTCAGAAGATGTTATTTCTAAAGAAAAAGCAGGAAAATTTGAAGCCAGGAAAATAATTCTAAGTTCCCAATAGGAAATAACCTGTCTAGTTCATTCATTGGCTAATTCCTTTGTTCATGCATTCATTCAGCGACAGTATAATAGATGTTGGAAATACAGTAGAATTTTTAATGAAAAAAAAGGTCCTTGTTCTAAACGATCTTGTAGAGAGCAGGGAGTGAATTCCAGGCTGCCTGCAATTATTTTCTTTGGCTGAGATTCCTTGGGTACCTAGGGGTTCTCTAGCTCTCTCTAAATTACCAGCATTTAGAGGAAAATTTTAAACTTTATGCTACAGAGTAGACAAAGACTCTCCATATTTCAGCCAAAATAATCCTTCTGAAACATAATCTGACTTTCTTCCTTAAAATCCTTCAGTGGTTACCTTAAATATAATTACTTAATATAGTATTACGACTTGGCCCTTCCTTCCCTCCAGCCTAATCTTTGAACATCCCTCCTTCTTGCACTCTATTCTACTTTTAGTTACTTGAAACCACAATGTTTACTCTGGATTCTGGCATTCCTTTGGTCTGATACATTCTTTCCTCTTCTCCTCACTTGGTTGATTCCTATTAAGTTCTTAGCTTAGGCATCACTTCCCTGACCCGCTCTAGGTTAGGTACTCTGGCTACTGACTCCCATAGTAGTATACTTCCTGTATCACTCTTACTGTTATTCAGTTCCATCTTTTCTGATAAATTGAAAGGCCAGTTCCTAGGGGTTAAGATATATGTCTGTTTTGTTTACCATTCCACATTTGCCAAGTGCACACAGAGTTTGGCACCAGGAAAATATTAATCGCATCTATAGAATTTTTTTTTTTTTTCTTTAGAGACAAGGTCTTATGATGCTGCCCAGGCTGGGCTCAAGCTATCCTCTGGCCTTAGCCTCCCCAATAGTTGGGACTACAGGTACATGCTACTGCACCTGGCTTACAATTATATAATTTTTTTCTAATTTATACCATTTTTAAAATTGCTAAAATGAATAAAATGAATGAGTGCAAGAAGTGTAAATTCTGTGAGGTAGGAACTGTATCTATTTACTAACCATTGTATCTCTAGTACTTCATACAGGACATAGCATAAAGTAGCTGCTTACAATATTTTTGACTGAATGAATAAATAAATGAATGCCACCCTTGACCCTAGTCAGTCTTACCTTATTTGCACAAAACCCCTGTAATGAACTGGCACTATATCTGACACCTTCGGTAGCTTGCTCTCTTTCCTCATATGCTATGCCCTAAAACGCAAGGCCCCGAAAACTTACACTGTGGCTGGATCTAGGCTCAACCTGCTGTGTATGTGTTTGGATTCAGTCTGATCAGTATGTTTTCTTCAGAAACCAAAAGCTTCTATTTTCGCAGATTCTTGTAAATAGTACTTCTAATTCTCCCTGCCCACCCAGGTTTCTATCCCTTTGTTCCCCAGCTAGGTAGCTTCACTGTTCTGTAAGCATCACAAGCTGTTCTGAATATGTATCCATGAAATAGAGAAGGCATAGATGAAAACAAGGTACCTAGCAGGCCCTTGAATAGATGAAAAGCAAATCCCAAACATTAAAGGTTATCTTAGGGAGGCAGACATCTTTGTATATTTGTAACTGAAAAAAAAAGCCAGGAAAACCAAATAATACAAAAAAAAAAAAAAAAATCCCCAAGTGGTGATGGAAGTGAGAAATATTGTATATTCCCTGGTTGGAAGGATGGAAGGTAAGCTACAGTCAAGCCTGAAAGTTATCTTGAGGGTTAGGAGAGTATTTGATCGTTACAATTAAGGCTAAATACCTATAAAGCTTTTAAGAAAATTACATAGTGGAAAAGTGTTCAGTTTTGATGGTCAGTATTCAATATGAGTATGAATAACCATGCCAGAAAAATTGCAATAATCCATATAAAATTGTTTTAAAGGAAATTAATTTCAGTATAATATGCTTATCATTATAAGTACACAGCATTATTATTAAGTGTTCTTACCCACATAGTGTAATATAGGCTACTATTTAAAACAAATAAAAAAAAGTCCCTACCTTTTATAATTATCTAAAGCAAACAACACTGAAAAACATATGAAGTAGTAAGTTATCATAGCCATGTAATTATAATGCACATTTTCTAAGATCACTGATGATTTGTCCTTCCTTCCTGCCTTCCCTTCCCTCTGCCTCCCTTCCTTCTTTCCATTATTTCACCATTTATTGATAGATTATGTCCAGGCATATACACAGCATATAGAAGGATGAGCAAATCAGAGTCCCGGCCTGATTCTTCTCTACCTACGAATTTTAACCTCATTTTTGGATCTAGTATGTTTTTACCCAGTAATCCTCCAACCCAGAGGATTGGTTATATTACAAGCAAAACATTCAAATGGGTCCTGGTACCTTCAAAGGAGTCCCATTTTTTAGGTTGACAAAAGAGTAAGAATAGAAGATGAAAAGACAGAAGAACAAGGGAAGACCCCTGGAGACAGTCACTAAAAAGATGAGAGCAGATGGAATCAAGCACATAGGTCTAGGGATGAGCCTTCAATAGCAGAAGGTCAACTTCTTTTATATTAGAACAAAGATGATGAGGATGGCTTTAGACAAATTTGTTTGTAGATGGCAGAGAAGGGCAGGAATTTTCAAGTGGTCATATCTCACAGCTTGAAGTCTTCAGAAAGACAGTGGAGGTTTGAAATATCATTGTGGAATATAGGAGCAGTGCTTAGGGCCCATCTAATACTGCACATTTTATATCTGAAGTGTCACTGGGAGAGCTCACCAGCCTGTATACGGACAGATACCAATCCAAGTTCAATGGTTTTCAGAAAGGATGAAGCCTTTAAAAAAGTGAGTTAGAATACTAAAGATACTAGAAAGAGAATGGTTAAAGTTATGTGCCATGAGCCAAGCCCAGGAAAGAAAGTAACAGATTGGGAGAACACTGAGCAGGAAGAGGCTGGAAAGTCTAAGAGAATAAGAAATTGGGAGTGAAATGTGGTTGTTGTCAAAAAGTGATATATATGCTTTAGGGGTTCAAAAGCAGACCAGTGATAAGAGATGACAAGGTTAAAGATGTGGGAAGGTACGTGAATTACTAACAAAAAAACATGAATAAAGACTGCTGCACTGAGAGGAACAGAACAAATCATTCACGGGATGGAAGTTAATGTGGTAAGTGAAGGGAAGGCTGTCTGTGAAACAGGTGCAACAAGCAGAGGAAGGAGGTAGCACACAGCAGAAAACTCACAAAAGGAAAAGAGGTACCTTGTACGCACCAACTAACCTGCATCATCTGCTATTTCTTAAAAAATATATTCTTTCTCCCTCTATATCACGGGTCCCCCAACCTATGATGAGTTGTATAATTATTTCATTATATATGACAATGTAATAATAATAAAGTATACAACAAATGGAATGTCCTTGAATCATCCCCAAACCATCCTCCCTCTCCCGGGGCTGAGGAAAAATTATCTTCCATGAAAACAGTCCCTGGTGCCAAAAAGGTTGAGGACCACTGTTCTATATTATTCTTTATTCTATTCAATATTTCTGCATTTATCTGATCGGTTCACTCTGCAAAAAACTTGACCAATTTGAACAAAAGATTTTTTTTGAAGCAGCTCTCATAGGGGAATATTTCCTAGTGCAAACTAGTAAGTCACATCTATGAATCAGTTTCAGTTACCATCCACATGATCCATCTATATTAAATTGTAAATTTTTCTTTAAATTCTCAAAAATGATGAAAAGAGTAATTAGAAAGAATACACTTTTTTTAAAAAAGAGTGCTGTATAAAAATAACAGATGACAGAATAAGGAATGAATAGATGGTGCTTTATGCATATAATCATAATGTAATTCTCACTAGACACTAGCAAAAATGTTATCTCGATATGCATGTCTATACTACAATAGTCATACAGTCATACGATGCAATTAATAAATAATGTAGCCTTACCTGTATTGCAAGGGCACGGGCTACAAGACCTCTAAGGTATTGTAAGGGATCTTCTGGGCCTTCCCACTTGCTCTGCCATGTGAGAGGACACTGCAATTTAAAAAGGGTAAAAATTAAATTTATACATATAATACTACATATGAAAGACTTTTAACATTAGTATGATGGGGAAAAAATTTTGGCATTATTCACATTATGTATATCATGAATTCATTTCATTAAGATGTGTCTGTTTTTCCTTGATCTCATTCAAACTGAGTGATAAGACAGTGAATTTATGTTTCTCTAAAATGAGGACTTTTGTAAAGTAAAAATTCTTGAAAGAATAAATGAAATTAAATTGGTATATAGAAAGTAGTCAACCATGTTTTCTTGCAACAATATTTAGTGCATAACGAAATCAAATTAAATTTGATGAAATCATTTTATAAGTGGCAAAGATTAAAAAACAATGAGTCTTAGTCCCTATAGAATTTCTTTAAACTATAAATAGAACAGTATAATGGAAACTTTACTTCCAAACGCACATTGAGACATATGCTACTAGGGAAGAAATAAACAGAGAGTAAGTACTCTAAATTAAAAAAAATAAATGGGCCAGGCGTGGTGGCTCACACCTGTAATCCTAGCACTCTGGGAGGCCGAGGGGGGCGGATTGTTTGAGCTCAGGAGTTCGAGACCAACCTGAGCAAGAGCGAGACCCCCCGTCTCTACTAAAAATTAGAAAGAAATTACTCAGACAACTACTAAAAATATATATAAAAAAATTAGCCGGGCATGGTGGCACACGCCTGTAGTCCCAGCTACTTGGGAGGCTGAGGCAGAAGGAACGCTTGAGCCCAGCAGTTTGAGGTTGCTGTGAGGTAGGCTGACGCCACGGCACTCTAGCCCGGGAAAAGAGTGAGACTCTATCTCAAACAAACAAACAAACAAACAAATAAATAAAAATAAATGAAACTACTGTAGGACTAGCTATCTTACGAAAGACATCTTTCTAATATCTGACCTCCTATTAACATTCTCCATTAACGTATACTTCTTTCCTTCAAAGTATTCTGTAAGTTCATGTTCATTCTAATATATCTTGTTTCTAAGGGTTTTCTAGCTTTCCAAATATTTTGTACATATCATGCAAACTTCTTAATGTATTATTTTTCTGAAGTGTGGTAATAAGGAGAGAACATTCATCTCATACCCCAAATACTGCCTGGTTACATAGTCGAGAAACTACTCTGGGCTAGAACAGAGGCTTCCAATTCTTAGCCAGTGCCAATTTGTCACATGTGAGTGAGCTGTGTGGAAGAAACAAGCTTTCTCTTACCAAGTGCTACCAAAATTTAGGATTTGTAACTGTTAATTCTTTAGGCTTAAAGAATTTACCCTCCCAAACTTCCATCCAAACCTCCTATAAAACCCACCTCTTTCCCCTTCCTAGGGGTATATTAGGCACTTAACCTTTGCCAGACCCCTAGGGGGGAGACAAAGGAATGAGATGCAAAAGGGGAATTTACTTTCCTTATCCCTCCTGATAAGGACAACACTTATCCCTCCCAGTTGTTCCCTAGGGAGATAAAGGAATGGAATGCAAGAGGGGGACTTACTTTGCTTATCCCTCCTGGTTGTTTGAAAAGAATTTATTTACTCCCCCCAGAAAAATCCTTTATAAAACCCAAGGCTCTCCCCCTTTTTCTCTCCTGGAGGCCTTTTTTGGCCTCCACCCATCTGCATCCAGATGCTCAAAATAAACAGCATTTTGTTACACTTGAGGCTTTGTGTGTGTCTCTCTCAGCTCTGGACCTAACAGTAAGCTCGAAATAAACAATTTTATTTAAAATGAAGATATTGTTTTATGCTAGTAAGTTTTGGTGAGAATTGTTCTGTTGCAAGACTTAACTGATACAGATTTTGGTATACTTAGAAGTGGGGTACTGCCTGAATAAAAACCTAATATGTATGGCATTGGATTTGAGACTGGATGGTGGACTAAAGCTAGAAGGCCCTTCAGGAAAGTGTAAGTAAAAACTTAAAGGACTTCTAAGAGAATGCTAGTGGAAGCCTAAGGAGCTTTGAGGACCTAAAAGGAGGAAAAATCTCAGATAGAAAAAAATATTCTGAGGACCCAAAGGACATGCTTGCAGACCATCTGTTAGACAATAGGAATTCAATGAATCTTAAGGGTGTTGTCCTACAGCTGACTCAGAAGAGACATAAGGTAGAGAGAAAGGCTTATGCTGAAAAGATTTGTGGCTTTTGTCTAATGGAGTGAATCTCAATGAGATTCATACTAAACTAGAAATTTTTAAAAAATTGATCTAGTGTAAGCTCCATCAGTTTGGGATTAAAGAGTGAGAGAAGATGCAATGAAAAAAGAACTTTGGACTCTAGGACTTCTATGGACAGGAAGCAGGCTGAGAAAATCACTCAACTGCAAACATAGGTTACAATTTATTGAAATGTATAGATAATTCAGGTCAGAATCAAGAGCACACAGGGTAAAGTCAAGAGCCACGGATCATCATTCCTAGGGAATGGCACAGGATCCTAATAAAGGAACCAGAACACATGAGCTTGCTTGAATTTCACCATTGCTAAGAACATGTTAGCTTCCCATTTCCCCACCCCTTTTTTGAATAGGAATGTCTTTGTAGTTACCCTCTGCCAGACCTACCATTTTATACTGCTATTGCTCAGACTGAACTCCCTGCTCACCAACACTCCCTGGTGCTGCTTGTACAGCACGTCCATCAGAGCAGGGTACACCCCGAAGTGGAGAGACATCAAACCTGCTTGAGCACCTCACAGGCAACTTGGGACCAGCATCCTTCTCCCTGGCATGGTCAGAGATCGATCTTTGGGGACCCAGGAACAAGCCTGCAGGGTAGATCCTGTATCCCCAGGTCTTGATTGTATTGTTTGGGGGCACAAATGGGAGATTTGTGAACTAATCTCAGGAGGTGAGGGACCCAACATGGGCAGAATTGAGAGGAGAGTTCAGAGTGGGTCCCAGCACACTCATGAACTACCCCTCCCCTTACAGGAAGTCTGCACTCTCAGCCCAAGCCAGTATTCTGGGCAGAAAAGCTCCTTAGTCCACAGTGCAATCAGGGGGAGCTCAGCTACTTTGAGTTCCTGCCTGCCAGCAGGCATTGGACATAAACAGCAGAGCAGGGGAGGGGAGAGGAGAGAGAAAGCTGCTCCTGGCAGCCAGACTGTGAATCTCAAACAGCCCTGCCTCCACAAGGAGAACTTCTGGTTGGATGGGGCCACTTCAGCCCCACCCTGGTGGCTCTGGCCAAAACAGATACCTTTCCAGCTTTTGTGAAGCCTGAGGGCAAGCCCACCCAGCCCTACCCAGCCTCACTCCCCCTCACATCTCTCTTGTGAAAGAGAATACCACTCACCTGGAAGTTCCAGGGGCCCACCCACCACCTAGGGCATTCCAGTGCTTCTCCTGAGGGACTAGAGCTGGTTATAGGTCCCCAAAACAACAGTGCAGCTTGTTCCTTCTGGCAAGTGTCACCTAATGACAGGGAGGTCAATTTGCATTCCATTTACAGCATTTACTGAATTAATCATACAGGTTGTGGCTGATTCTTACCCACAAGCACCACCTACTGTCTTACAGGTTAAACGGCATGGCAATACAATTCACACTGTTAAGAAGACCACAAGGCTGGGGAAAGGGAAAGGATTTCAAAGACCTCCATCCTCCCCCTCATCAATAAGAGACAGGGAATATGCTGACTGACATAGCTCACCACTACTACAGTTGACAAACAACTAGCAACTGAGAAAACTACCACACTAAGGATATCTATAACCAAGGCAACTATCCAGAATCTATATTACCATCAAAGCCCCCACAAGCGAAGCCAAAGGTTCTTACCCAACGTATGCTACAAACACACTGTTACGAGTGTGTATGTGTGTGTGTGGAGGGGGTGGGAGCCCAATCTAAACCACAGAAAATCCTGCTCCAAATGAGAAGGAATCAGCAAAAGAACTCCGGAAGTATGAAAAATCAGAGCTAAAGGATACCCACAAAAGGAAATAACACCATTCTAGCAATGGATTCCAACCAAAATGAAAACACTGAAATGACAGAAAGAATTCCGAATACAGACAGTAAGAAAAATCAATGAAATCCAAGAGAAAATGGAAAACCAACTCAAACCAGAAAAACAATTCAGAAAATGGATGAAAAAAATTCACTAAAGAGATCGACATATTAAAAAAAACGGAACTTTTGGAAATGAAAAATTCATTTAAGGAAATACAAAACACAATGGGAAGTTTTGAGAATAGACTAAATTACGCAGAAGAAAGAATCTCAGAGCTTGAAGACAATTCTTTTGAATTAACTCAGTCAAAAATAACGAACAGAGAATGGAAGAAAATATTTGCATGCTATACATCTGATAAAGGGCTAATAACCAGAATATAAAAAGAACTCAAGCAAATCAGTAAGAAAACATCAAACAACCTCATTAAAAAGTGGGCAAAAGACATGAACAAAAGCTTTTCAAAAGATGATAGATTGGCTGGGCTTCATAGCTCATGCCTGTAATCCTAGCACTCTGGGAGGCCGAGGTGGGCGGATTGTTTGAGATCAGGAGTTCCAGCTAAGGCTGGTGTCAAACTCCTGAGCTCAAGCAATCCTCCCACCTCGGCCTCCCAGAGACCTAGGATTACAGGAGTGAGCCATCGTGCCTGGCCTATTTCTCCTTGGATAAGATTTGTTAATGAGTTTCTATCAAGGAATTTGTACATTTAATTTATTGAATTTATGGGCTAAAGTTGTTAATAATATTTCCTTATCCTTTTAACATCTGTAGGAACTGTAGTGATATCCCCTCTCTTATTCCTGATACTGGTAATTTCTGACTTCTCTGAGTAAAGGTTAAGTTTCCATCTTATGTATTATACTGGCTCATTATTTATACCTTTTTGGAATTTGTTAAATCTATTTTTATCATTGCATTAGGGTTTATAGTACACATCTTTACCTTACCACAGTCTACCTTAAAGAAATAATGATAAAACTTTAGCATAGCATAAAAGCCTTGCAATAGTGCACTTACATTTCCATTTGCTAAGTGAATGAAAAAGGACAAGTAGAAGAATAAGTTCTAAAAGTTAAAAATCTGTGCTAAAAGAGAGAAAGTATATTCTATTATCTTAGCATAATGATGAATAAGTTAGGGATACTGAAGGAGAAATCCAAGAGATTAGAGATTCTGAGTATATGCAGGCCCCTTTGTTCTTACATGAATCAATAAAAACTGATTTACATTTATAAGTGTATATATATATATATACACACACACACACACACATATATATGTGTATATATATAAAATGTTAATTACAAGCAAAGCTATCTATGAGGCAGTGGGGAGAGTTCAATGCCAGTATTTGGTAGGCCTTTTGAGATGAGTATGTGGAGTTCAGTCCATGTAAAGCTGATAACTGCCTCCTGTAACAAAGACTATAATTTAGTGGCTTGATCGCAGATCAGCCTGAGCAAGAGCAAGACCCCGTCTCTACTAAAAATAGAAAAATCTCTACTAAATCTTGATCGCAGTAACAAAATATTCAATAAGCAATGAACTAGGAAAGAACTCTGACTGAGAAATCACATCAGAATTACCGAATGAGCTTTGACACTTTACCAGGATAGTAACTCCTTTCAGCGTTAGTTTTCTAATTTAAGTAAAAGGGGAATGATGAGAGTAGCAAATTGGATAAGGGCTATTATAAAAGTTCTCTGTAACTGGACATTCTCTATAACACAAGCTATTACTTTATTTACATGGAAAAATGCAAATTATTCAACATTAATAATTATAATTTATTAAAATAGTTTGGATATGACTTTTCTAAACACTTATTTTGATGTAAGTAAACAATAAAAAGGGGCCTTTAAGAAAAGATGGGATCCCCAACCATTTCATAAGAATGAACATCTTTACTTTTCCCCTAAAGTCTTAAATATCAATGGTGGAAGTGATCAAAAATGTTGACAAAGTGCAGTGAAGACAGACACAATGTGATATGGCAGGTACTGCACTTTTGATGGGAACTCTGACCATAGAACAGTGTTTCTCAAACCTTAGCATGAATAAGAACCATCTCAAGGCTTCATAAAACAGAGATTGCAGGGAAATACACTTAGAGTTTCTGATTCAATAGTCCTGGAGGTGGGAGGAGGTGTGCAAGAAATCGCACTTCTACCAAGTTCTCAGGTAATGCAAATGCTACTGGTCTGGAGACCATATTTTGAGAACCACTGCTATAAAGAAGGCCATGCTAGAGAAAGGAGTGAAAGGAAAAACTAGTCCCGCAAAGTAGATCTTAACTTTTAGACATTCTGAAATTATATAATAAAGTTCTATATGCATATGTATGGATATAGGTTAAGAGATTACATCTCCTTCCATCAATTTTTAAAGGTGATAGTGACTCAAAAATGGTTAAAAATCAGTTTTTTTGAAATTTGTTTTTAAAAGACTTAGGACCCACTAGCATTTTTGCTATATTGTTGAGAATCTCCCTGTTTTAAAAAATTAAAAGCCATTTAGTGTTACCAATTAGTATGTTAGGATAAATTAAAATGTATAGCTAATATACATGCTGGCTTTAAAAAGGGTTCAATTAAAATAATTTTGTTTTGAGATGGGTTCTCACTCTGTTGTCTAGGCTGGAGTACAGTGGTACAATCATAGCTCACTGCAGCCTCAAATTCCTGGGCTCAAGCTATTTTCCTGCCTCAGTCTTCCAAGTAGCTAAAACTACAGGTGCATGTTACCACACCCAGCTACTTTTTCTTAGTCATTTAATTTTTTTGTAGAGACAGGGTCTTGCTATGTCACCCATCCTGGTCTTGAACTCCTAGCCTCAAGCAATATTTCCACCTCAGTCTTCCAAAGTGCTGGGATTACAGGTATGAGCCACCATGTCCCCCTGTAAAATAATTTTTTAATAAAGCAATACAATGTATTAACTCCTACTAAAAGGGTAAACTGTCTCAGTGATTATTCAGCATTAAGGATGAAGCAATTTGGTGTTGTATCAATACCTTCCAGTTTTTTTAGAATTGAAAATTGTATTTTTTAAATTAGGTTTTAAAGCCTACTGTCCTAACCTTTTTTAATATTGTCATTCTTTAACAAACATATTACAAGTATTGTGTCTTTTCACGAAAAAAGTTTCAGCAGATCGCCAGAAACTGTCAAGGAAATAAAAGTGTTATAAATCTCTCTAGGAAAATTCCTACTCTAATCAAGTCTGATACAATAAAGAAAATGTCAAGTACTGAATTATTTCTTAAATTACATAAATCATATCACCCAATACATAACTTGTCACATTCAAATGTAATAAAAATTAAATTTTCATTCTGAAATAAATGGGATACTACTGAATTCTCAGTTTTTGTTAAAATTCATTAAAAAGTAAATGTCAGAAAATATTTTACTGATCTTAACAAAAGTCAACCTACTTTGAGTTTCATCAAACATCCTAAATTATTTCCAAAGCTGTTACCTATGACACAATTTAAACATGCTTTGCAAAACATATTTTTCATCATTTGGTAGAATTTTAACAAATTCATTTTCATGGAAATAAAAAAAATATTTTGAAGGCAGTGATATTTTCCAGCTATATTTCTTAATTCAAGGTATAATACAGAATAGCTAATTTAATAAATTACATATTGAAATTGTCTACATCCTACATGAATATATTTTAATTAAGAAATAAACTATCCAATTCTGTTGCTATGTCATGTAAAGAAATAGCAGATATTGGGTTCAGGGAAAAGGAAAAAAGTATTACAAGAAATTAAAAATTTATGACCCCTTTCTAAAATATTTTGGTCTTAATCAAGGAAATTGTTTCATACAGTTAAGCCCCTTTAGTTCTTTGTTATCTTACGATATGACCTAGTGTAAGCTATATTACAATCATAGAAAATGATTTCAAGCTAAATTTTCATTTTTTTCAAGTGTTTATGCCAAAGATCACCCAGACAGTTAACAGCAGAAGAAAATAAGAAACCATGTTTGCCAATTACCTTTTGTATTTTTTGTTAATATCACATAGAACCTTCTGGAAATACCCTATTCCAGGCCCTAACTACCCCTTCCTGAGATGAATACACAGGAACCTACATGGTATTCCTACTTGAATAAGCTCATTTTGCACAATGTTACCAGACAAATGCTCCAAAAGCTGCTGTTTTCATAAAGAAATTTTCCGAAAGTAACAGTAACAAAAAAGCTAACATTTATAGGGTGCTTGTTATGTGCCAAGCACTTTACCCATGATTTAATTCTTACAACAATCCCATAAGGTAAGTCCTATTATTATCCTTATTTTATAAATGAGAAAAACAAAGTGCAGAGATGTTTAAGGAACCTGCCCAAAGTTATAGTTACTATGTGATAGAACAGGATTCAAACAGGCAGACATATTCCAGAGGCCACACTCTTAGCCATTTTGCTGTTATTTCTACAAAATAAAATCCTTATGTCATACGGCATTTAATCCAAACTCCTTTCTTTGGCTTTAAAGACTTCAAAATCTGATCCCACCTTCATTTTTCTATACTTCATTATGTAACAGTCCTACCAGACTTACAGTTCTATTCTATAAGTCTATATAGAGTCATGTTCTTCTATCATCATTATTTTCCTTCTCTTCTTAATTCAACAGCAATTGCAATTAGTATCATACATTGTCCCCTGTACAGCATATAGTTGGATTTTAAAGAAATACACTCTCAAGAATATTTATCTTTTGATATATAAATTTAAACCATTTACATTTATTATAACAATCAGATGTGCCCAAATTCATATCCTGACTCTGCGGCTCTTTTCTGGGTGACTCTGATTAAATTATTTAATACTCTTTTGCTTCAGGTTAATCATAGTAAAATGGAGATAAAATTAGTACCACTCATAGTGTCATTGTGGTGATTAAATGAGTTAATTAATGTAAAGTTCTTAGAGACTTTTTAGAATCCTTTACCATAGATTTCTTAACTGTGCCAAGGATCTTTCATGACTGATGGTCTATCTACTCCAAATTAAAAACAAATTAGGTACAATCTGTAGTACAATAGAAAACTATAATATTTTGATATTCAAAATTGATTAACATAGTAATCTACATACAAAGAAAAATTATAAATTTAGTAAGCAATACAAAACAGATTATTTTTCAGGGTAAAGAAAAAAGGACGACAAGGATGCTGGAGTAGATTTTTTGCATATGTGAAACGGCATTGGCTATCTTCTTAATACTAGTAAGATGTAAGAAGTTCTAGGAAGGCTATCCTTTTATACTCAAACAGAGAGGACTTTTAGGTTGACTATCCAGAGGTTTCCTTAGACTGAGTACAAATAGCAGAGGGTAAAAAAAAAACCTCTTAATTCCTGTAAAGTCCTAGTGAAATCTTTTCCAGATACCAACTTCTGTCAAGTTTATATTCTCTAACTATCCAAGGTAAATTTATGCAGGACATCCCCTATTTTATGTTTCTTACCCAATAGATCTGAAATACATGGATTTTACCATCATTTAAAAGGGTCCAATTATTCAGCAAGAGAAATGTGTTTCTCCCTTCTTCTGCTAAAAGTACTCTGATTTTCCACTGGGTGATCATCCTTCCCTTGTTCTCAGCATTTGTGTTACAGATGAAGATGAATCCATCCCCAGCCCACAGGATAAGCATTTGGCTGAAGCCCTAGTCAGTGAGAGCTTTGCACACCCTGCCCACAGAACTAGTATGGGAATAGGCATAACATACAAGCCAAGTGGTTTGAATCAAAGCAAATCCCAAGATTTTTGCTTGAGTTACTAGAAAACAGGTGCTTTTTTTGTTTGTTTGTTTTGTTTTGTTTTCTGTTGCACTTGGAGCTCAGAGGATATAAAACTCAGGCTGGTAGGGTACCATCATGTATACAGGACCTGTCCCAAAGTGAAATCAACACAGATTTCATTATATATGCAATGATTAGATAGCTAGATAGATAACATAAACTGAGATCCTCAAGACAATTTTAAGCTCCTGAATCAAGTTGACTTAATGCTAGCTACCACTAGACTCTTTAGTTACATCAACAAGTTAATTTCTATATGGCTTAAGCCAGTTTGACTTGAATTTTCTGTTATTATTAACTGTAAGATTACTGACAAATGTATGCATGATGTAAGAGCCACTTACAACAATGAAATAAAAAACATATAGTTAGTATTGGCTTACCTTTTGGTTTAACAAAGCACTTGCCAATTTTTGTACTTCTGAACTCAATAAGGTAGTTCCTCTGATGACTTTGCTGAGAGCAGCAAGAGACTGATGAACACCTTGTACTAAACGAATGGCATTAAATTGTTCAAGAACGATGAATGATAATATTGGAGATCCTTGTCGATCATTAGGAGGAGATACTTTATGATGAATCAGGTTTGAATTCTAAAAGAAAAATGTGATGCTATAGTTACTGAAATGTAACAGAAATCAATAATATATTATATTAAAACACTTCAAAAGTTTTTAAAACTTTTTGTTCCATTCTGTTTTAAAACTGTTTTGAAATACTCATTTTATAAATGGCCAAATGTCTTAAGTCTGCAAATACACAGGAAGAAAATTCTGAAGTTCACCAACATTTGATATGGTGTGTGGGCTGGGAATTGAGAATAATGAAAGGGAGACCACGCTGAGAAGCAACAGTCAGTACAGTAAGAAAAGAAAGTGGAAAAATGGCACCCTGCAAGCCAATGCACAGAGCAGAACAGTTGCACTACCACTTTACCACGACAAAAAGAGCAGAAGAGATTATGGTTTTGAAATACAATGTCAATGGATATTTACCTCAGTTTGAAAATTACCTGTGTGTACAATAGAAAATCAAACTAAAGATCTTTTGCTCAAGATCAGTGAATATTATATCTTAGTATTTATTTCTGTATCTATAGTTTAACAGAGGTTATGATATAAGGAAATTCTGGGGTTTCCTAAATTTTTTTTTTTTTTTTGAGACAGGGTCTTGCTCTGTCTCCTGGACTAGAGTGCAGTGGCATCATCATAACTCACTGCATCCTCAAACTCCCGGGCTCAAGTGATCCTACTGTCTCAGCTTCCCAAGGAGCTGGGACTACAGGTGCAAGCCACCACATCCAGCTAATTTTTTTCTATTTTTTGTAGAGACGGGGTCTCACTTTTGTTCAGGCTGATCTCAAATTTCTAGCCACAAGTGATCCTCCTGCCTCAGCCTCCCAAACTGCCAGTATTGTAGGCATGAGCCACTGTGCCTGGCCAGTTATTTCAATTATTAAGAAAAACTCAAGGAATTTCATTTGTTTCTAAACAGCTTATTTAATTAAAAGAGAAAAAATTCACTTTTGATAGTATTCTAAAAATGTCAAAGAACTGTCAAGAGATAAATTTGGAAAGTTCTGTTCTCTTACCTACTACCCATTATCCTAATTTTCTCTATGTATTCTGTTACAATACTAGTTTAAGATTTCTTCTCTTTGTCACATCCATATAGTCTATGACAGCACTGTCTCTTTTTCATCTATTTAGCATTATAATTTAATAACATGATGACCTACCATGGTTATTGCTATAATATTAAGTAAATCACCATTAAATATACTTTATTGGTATAAAATAATTTCTGAAAACAAATTTAGGCTATGAGCTTAAATGTAGACATTTTTATGCCTATTACTATTACATTTATAATATTTATGCTCTGAAATCATTTTAGACACACACATAAATGTACATAAAGGCATATACATTTAGATAAAAAATTGGCAGTAAACTAAAAACTGAATCCAGAGGGAAAAAATGTCTAATATTATCAAAAATTAATGAGATCTATTTGAACCAGGCATGCAATAAATAATACTTAACATATCTCCATTGTAAATCGACTAAGTAATAAAACTCTGAAGTAAAGTTTGGGTTATAAACCTTCTGTGATTCTTTACATTAAAACACACTTCCTGGAAATGAATAATATGTGGTATTTAAACATATATCAATCTTATACTGAGCAAGATTAGCAAATAATAATTTAGTTTATTTCAAAGATTTTGTGGATTTTAATCCATTCTATTATGTTGATATGACAAATATACACTGTTTGCCCTGTCACTTTATAGAATAAGAACACCCAAACTTACATCATTCAAATAAGATTCCTTTATGTACAATCCAAGAAAACAGAAAGCTTAATGTACTAAACTTTTAAAAAAGTTGATTTAGGAGAATCACTATTAAGAATACTTAAAATCCAACTACCATTCAAGTAAACACTATGGTCTAGAGACATGAAGTATAAAATACACACTGAATTTTAAATACTATGAAAAAAGGATGTAAAATACCACATTAATAATGTTTATATTTATCACATGATAAAATGCTAATATTGTGAACATTGGGTTAAATAAAATACACATTAAAATTAATTTCACCTGTTTCTTTGTATGTATTTAAGTGTGGCCACTAGAAAATTTAAAATTATATATATGGCTTCATTTGTGCTTCACATTAAATTTCTATTGGACAGTGTTCATCTAGAGGCTATTAAATAAAATGCTGTATGTTGAGCATAGAATAAGAATAGAAGAAAAAATGACATAGTAGGGTCTGAAAAAGTATTTCATTAATGAAAGATAGAAAAAAAAACTGTAGAGAAAGAAATGAAAAAGAACAGTAAGACAAACCAGTATATAAGCTACAATAAATTAATGAGTGGGAAAAATACAACATAGCAGAAAACAGCAAGGCATATTTTAATATATACTATAACACAATTCATTTCCCACAGGCTTCTACAAAATTTTAATAAGAACTTAATATAAAACTGATTCTGAAAATAAATATAGCTGCTGGGTGTATTGGCTCACAACTGTAATTCTAGCATTTTGGGAGGCCAAGGTGGGAGGATCACTTGAAGCCAAGAGTTCAAGACCAGCCTGAGGAACAAAGCGAGACCCTGTCTCTACCAAAGATAAGAAAAATTAGCCAGATGTGGTGGTTCATGCCTGTAGTCTCAGCTACTTGGGAAGCTGAGGCAGGAGGATTGCTTGAGCCCATTAGCAACATGTTAGATTGTGTGTTCCATAATCTCAAAACAAAAATAAACTGAAACTAAGTAATATTTACGTATAATTCAAATAATGCTAAAAATCACCATGTGAGTTCAACACCTATACTGAATGACATTTGATGAAACTACCAAGAGGTAACAGCCAATTCTTTAAAAAAAAAGGTTTTTTGAGTAAATATAATTGATTCAATCATGTACTTTTGAAGGATTGCTTTTAACATTTTAAAGTTCATTATATCATAGTGAGCTAGTTGGTTCATAACTTTAAGGTTAAAAGGAGCAGTCAGCATTTCAACAGCCAGCATACGGACTCAATGTGAAAACAAAAAATAATTCCAACACCACATAATATTATTACTGAATAGGAAAAGAATGTCTACAAACAAAGCATGTCGCTTATGATACATATGTTACTAAACAAAAGGGGCTTGCTGCCCAATGTGCTAGAAGCCAATATGATGGCATGGGTTTTTGAGGAAAAAAAAGCTTTACTGGAAGTTGACCAATAACGACACAGAAGTCCAGCTCAAATCTGTCTCCCTGTGCTGGCTTTAAGGCAGTACTTTGATTAGAAAAGGTTTAGGGAGTGGATTCTGGGATTAGTAGGTGATTGGTGGAAAAAAAGGGGAGGTCTGGAAGGTCCTCCGGCATGTGCAGTTATCTCTTTATGCCCCATCATGAACTGCATGTGAGAATTCGGGGGGAGTTAGTATGAAACACGTTGTGGAAATTTGGCTATAATGTCAGCAAGCTTGTTTTGCGCAGACACTACATTGGTTTCAATTGATTTTAGCCAGTTTTGTTATCTTATCGGTGGGGGAGGGTGTTTTAGCAAGTTAGGGCATTTTTAATTTGCCTTCCTATAAACTCAAGAATTTTTGTTGTTTTTTTTTTTTTTAACTCTTTGGGGTACAGTTTCACGAACAACTTTTTTCGCAATTGTTCAATATAAAAACTAGATAACTTCAGCTTCCATTTCTAGCAGGTCTAGATATTGCTGAAAACAGCTAAAAATGCTGAACAAAATATTAAAGCATATCCCTGAATGTACCCAAATGCAACCATGAGCTGAAAAGTAAGAAATAATTGTTCACAAAACTAAGTGTCGGGTTTAATCTTTATTAATTTCATCCTAAATGTGGATACAGGTATTCTGGATTGCAGACCTCTTATTAATTACCTCACAGTAAATAAGTGTGTTGCCCCTATCTCTTGCCCCCAGCTTTATTATCTCCAGGGCAGCCAGATGAAAGCCAGATCAATTATGCTATTTAAGTAGTCAGATCTTCCATTGGCTAGGCAAAAGGCATGGAGAAAGTGGTTTTTCTCTGCTTATAAAGAGGAAGATGACAGCTGTCTTCTTCACCTTCAAAGGGGACTTCTAGAAAATGTAATGTGTTTGAATTCTAACCAACACTGTAGTGTATGTCTGTAAAATTTCTCCAGGAGCCGGAGGACCTAGAGATGATTCTAAGTTTTAAGGCTTTATTCCTTTTGATATGTAGATACCTAAGGAGATAATCTTCTAGTCTCTCCAGCACCCTGGGGTTTAACACAGGAATTTAGGGCTGTGACCTTTGGTCCTTTTCAGTGAGCTAATAAAACTTTTATTTCCTTTCTGCTCAGAGTAATTAACTAGGCAAATGGCCACAATTCTAATTCTTATGGTATTCAAAGATTGAGTTATATAATGATGGGTCTTTTTTTTTTTTTTAATACAAGAACACTGAGAAACGTAAAACTTTGACAAGTAGATTACATTTAGCTGAAGAGACAATGAATGAACTCGAAGACAGATCTATAGAATTTATTTGGAATGCATCACGTAGAAAGAAAGAAAGGGAAAATGTAAGAAATGAGTTAAGACACATGATGAATAAAGAGAAAAAGTCTAATATATTTCTAATTAGAGTTCCAGAAGAGACAGTAAAGCAGAGTCAGTATTTAAAACAATAACCGAGACTTTACCAGTACTGATGAACACTACCAATCAAAATTCTATAAGCCCATTAAATCTTAAGCTAAATTTTTGAAATAGAATCAAAGAGAAAGAAAACAAACCCACACTGAATCTCATCACAGTAAAACTGTAGAAAACCAAGGCAAAGATATCTTAAAAGCAGCAAGAAAGAAAAAACAGAGCAAACAAAAATTGACTTCTCAACAATAGAAACCAGAAAAGATAGAATTATATTTCACTTTACCTTCAATATAATGAGACAATGGCTGTTAATAGATAATAATATACCTTTTAAGATAGACGGTAAATTAAAAGCATCTTCAAATAAATAAGAAATCAAAGAGTTTACCACCAAAAGACACTTTCTTTACTGCAAGCATATGCAAAGTGAAACCAAATAGAATGTTTGAAATGCAGGAAGAAATAAAGGACAATAAAAGTGATAAATATGGAGCAAAACCAAATAAGCACTGACTATAAACAACAAGAAAAAAGACAGACTAAAATACTCAATAATAACTGCGTATAAAGTTCAAGTTGGGTATAATGTTCTAAGCTGCTTGAATTCTCCAGGAAGCAGGTTAAATATACTGAGTTTAACTTTGATAAGCTAAGTATGTACGATAAAATATCTAGGATAAGTACTAAAAAAGTAGCAAACATATATAACTTGTAAACTAGGAGAGAGACAGAAAATAATCAGTCCAAAGGAATACAAGAAAGGAGTTTAAAGAAGTAGGAAAAATACAAAACATAACATATGGCAATAGAAATTATTCTAAATTAATGTTAATAGACTAAATGTTCCAGTTAAAGATCAAACATAATCCAGCATTAGGCTCTTTATAAGAGACATACGTAAAAAAGATAAGGTTGAAGAAAGTTAAGGGTAAACATATGAAGAAAAATCTATCTAGCAAGTAATAACTAAAAGAAAGCTGATGCATATTTGTTAAGTCAGAAAAATAGAAAAAACATTATAAGAGCTAAAGAGAATCACTTTACAATGATAAAGGTTCAATGTATCAAGAAGAGATAATATTCTGAATTTGTATTAATAAAAACTGATGGTCAACCATTTTGTGTGTATAAAAGTTTTGAACAAAACATTTTAAAAATGATCTAAAGGACACAATTTGAGCACAGCAGTCAACAATAACAGAATACACATTTTTTTCAAACATAACACAGCTTTAAAAATATGATGACATACTGTGCCATAAAGCAAGTCTCAACACATTTCAAAAGATTAGTGTCATAATACCACATTCTCCGACCACAATGTAGTTATATGTGATAAAAATATATAACTAAAAGGTAATTAGGAAGGCAATGGATAATTAAAAATGGATCGTAGAAGATAAAATCATAATATAATTTAGAAAATATTTAAAATTGAAAAATAATGAAAACATACATATAAAAACTTGTGGGATACAGTTGAAATAGTACTCAGTAATATAGCCTTCAGTGCTTAAATAAAGAAAGAAAGGTGAAGGGGAATTACTAAACACACAAATCAAGAAGCAAAATGTCAGAAAAAGAAGAAGAGAATAAAACCAAAGGAGGTACAAATGAAAAGGCATACTCTGTTCTTGCGTAGGAGGTATTATCTCTCAGCTCCAAACCAACCCACCTTTCTGTACTCTGTGTATATAGCCTTGTGAAGCTGGGGTTACTCTGTAAACTAAAGTTCTCCTTTTCGGATGATGTCCTGTTAGGTTCAGCCAAATAGATTTCTACAGGAGAATGGAAACAGGAGTAGGTGAAAAGGAACTTCCTTCTTCCTGTTAGCTTGAGATTCTTCTCTGTATCTTTCTAGCAATAGCAGTTGGCTGCAGTGCCCAGCTTCTTTTGGCACCCTCAGAATCAGCCAAGGCATCTCCCTCAGACACATCAGTACCCTTGAAGGGCAGCACTCCTCCCTGAAGGGGAGCACAACTTCCTCAGAGGTTTAAATCCAACTTTGTGGGGTCTTTCTCCAAGTTTCTAGGTTCTGATTACCTCAGACTCTTCCCTTTGTTCCTCTAGCTCTAGGGTAGCTGCTTCCTGCAAATATTTCAGTTACCCCACTGTTGTTTTTTTTTTCTTTCTTTTTTGCTTTTTCAGCTCTGCAACAGTGGTGTGACCAACTCATTATATTAAAACTGTCCGTTAAAATACCTAATATGTCTTCTGCTTTGCTGACTGGAATGCCACAAGTAAAAAGTGAGTCACTGTAAATTATGTAATTCTTGTTATCAAAAGGAATGAAATATCAGGGTTTTTTTAGGGGGATGGGGAGTGGATAAAACTATTACGAAGGAAAAAAAAACTATTACTAAGAACTAAATTCAAAAGGAAATCTTTCAGCTGGGACTTAATGAAACAGTGGGTTACATTTGTACAGTTCCAGAAGTCTTGGAAAGCACAAAGTAAACTCTAAGCACAATGGAGAAATGCTTTCATCCAACAGAGATATGTATTAGAGATATATTCCCCACCTCAAAGTTTGGAAAAATAGGATATAGTAATCATATTTCATGATTCACCTTGATTAGAAGGAGAGAAAACTGGACAAGACTCAATCGATCAATTTTAAAGATATTTTTAGTTCACGAATGTAAGAAAGTACTATTCCTTTTAATTGTTTCTTTCAGTACTTTGAATTTTAATTTTATTTAACTTTGGCACATTCTCTTGAAATTAAGCTATTCTGAATCTACAAGTTTAATCTGACAGATAAATTTATTTAACAGTCTGGACAAAGAAATACAGTTACTGGTTCAACTCTTGTTCAAAAAAATTCATCATCTATTTTTGTCTCAACAAATTCCATCAGCCTAAAGAGATTGTTTTATATGCACCTCTTATTATACAGGTAATTTAAATGAAAATTAATGGGAGTTATGAAGCTATATAAAGTAGATATAAATTGGTCAGAATGTAAATAATTCTCAATAGTTATCACCATCAACCAGGCATTAAAAAATTGCTGGGTGGTAGCTGGTGTGTAATAAAAATTTTAAAGCAAGAACTGACCTTTCAAATGCATACCTGCAGAAAACTAAATGAGATTAGATCCTTTGTGTGTTACACTTTTTGATATTTTGCTTTTCAAATTTATGGAGTTTTTCAGAACAAATACCAGGAAAAATGACAAAATGAGACGTTAAATTGTGCATCTGAACAATTTAAAAAAATGATATAACATATGCATTAACAACACGAAGTAATATTAAAAGTTGTAATTGTATATTTGTATATATTTTATATTTTCCTGATTTTTTCTCCTGAAAAAGATATAATCACTAATATAGTCACAAAAATTTAAAGACGCAGTCTTAACCTTGAATCATGAAAGTCTAAATTAATAAAAGATCTTGAATATGGCAATGACATAAACACTACTAGGGTTTGTTATGCCAAGTTTTAAAAAAATCCACAAATTTTCACAGCAATGAGAATGAGAGAAGGACATAACTGAAAAAGGAAAACAATAGGCCAATATCCCTGATGAACATAGATGCAGAAGTTCCCAACGAGATACCAGCAAACCAAATTCAACAGCACATTAAGAAGATCTTTCACTACAATCAAGTGCGATTCATCCCAGGGATGCAGGAATGGTTCAACATATGCAAATCAATAAAGGTAATACACATCATCAGAAAGAAAGACAAAAGCCAAATAATTTCAATAGGAAAAGCATTTGACAAAATTTAACATCCCTTTATGATAGAGTTCTCAACAAATTAGGCATAGAAAGTATCTACCTAAACACAACCATGTAAGACAAACTCACAGACCTCCAAAAGCTAAAAGCTTTTCCTCTATCAGGAACAAAACAAGGATACCCACTTTCACTACTTCTATTCAACATAGTATTGAAAGTTCTAGCCAGAGCAATTATCCCAGACAAAGAAATAACAGGCATCCATATTATAAAGGAGAAAGTCAAATTGTCCCTGTTTGGAGATGATATGATCTTATATAGAGACTACCCCAAAAAACTGTTAGAATAAACAAATTCAGTAATATTGCAGGACACAAAATCAACATTCAAAAATCAATATTGTTTCTATACACTAATAGTGAGCTATCTAAAAAAAACAAGAAAACAATTCCATTTACAATAGCTACAAAAAAAATACCGGCCGGGTGCGGTGGCTCACGCCTATAATCCTAGCTCTCTGGGAGGCCGAGGTGGGCGGATTGTTTGAGCTCAGGAGTTCGAAACCAGCCTGAACAAGAGCGAGACCCCGTCTCTACTAAAATTAGAAAGAAATTAATTGGACAACTAAAAATATATAGAAAAAATTAGCCGGGCATGGTGGCGCATGCCTGTAGTCCCAGCTAC
>CAUYSK010085675.1:0-53292 GCA_963575035.1 Avahi laniger | reverse complement strand
AGAAGCTTCTGTTCATAACTTTTACCCACTTTTTAATAGGGTTGTTTGTTGTTTTCCTTGCTGATTTGTTTGAGTTCTTTGTAAATTCTGGTTACTAGCCCTTTATTGGATGTGTAGCTTACAAATATTTTCTCCCCTTCCATAGGTTGTCTATTTGCTCTGTTGATTGTTTCCTTAGCCATGCAGAAGCTTTTTAGTTTAATCAAATTCCATTTATTTATTTTTGTCATTCTGTGACTGCCATTGGGATCTTCTTCATAAATTCTTTGCCTAGGCCAATATCCAGAAGAGTTTTTCCTACATTTTCCTCTTGAATTCCTATGGTTTCATGTCTTAAATTTAAGTCTTTTATCCACCTTGAATTAACATTTGTGAGTGGTGGGGATAGGGGTCCTGTTTCATTCTTCTGCATGTGACAGAAGAATATGATATCTTCTGAGCCCTTCATGCATGTTATAATTTTCTTATTGCTCAATGAGTTTATCGCTATTGGCTAACTGCATGGAGCAGCACACAGCAGTCTTTTGAGAGAACAGTAACACAGCATGATACTTGCTTGTCAGCATGGAGTGTACAGAACTTCTGAACATGTAGAACAATTGAACACAAAATGATCAACAAATACATGGTTAGTAGGATATGGGCTACTGTCGCTAAGCATTCTTATTCACAAGAGAAAGTATAATCTTTTTCAAAGGTACAAGTATTTGACTATATTTAAAACCTTTTTTTCACAGCTGACTGTTTCCATGATAATGACTAGTGACATTTATATAACAACTTTCACTCAAAGGTCAAAAAGTATGCTACAAACCTTTTAAATGACATAAATATATCACCCAAGAGAAATGCAGCTACCTATCATATAGAAAGCAGGAAGTGACTTTTAGAAGCCCTCAAGAATATATATACAGGAAGGAAACTGAATTTTACACCTAAAATAAATTGATAAGCTGAGTTAGGTGAGAAAATGATCTTCTACTGCAAAAAAAAATCATTCAAATCTCCTTAGTTTATATGTGTGTGGGGCTGATTCAGAGCATAAATGCTATAAAGGTCACTTTTAATGCTAACATTCCTCAAGTACAAGAATGTTAAACATTATTCTTTGTATAAAAGTAGATGCTCAATAAATTTTTGTTGAATGAATAAATAAATTATAACAGGCTCGGGTGTCATGTGTCTGTTATATTAGTAGTCCTTACACTTTGATGTGCATCTGCACAGGAATCAGATAAAATAGCCATTGATAATTTCCATAAAGAGAAACTAAAAACAGATGAAGAACTCTTTATCTAGAATAGTATTTCTCATTATCATCTTCTTAATCATTTTTGTCTAATACAGAATTTCTCTTTGCTTAACTATTTACTTACTGTTATAAGTGAAAGGGAAAATTTTATAGAGTTTAGCATGGTATAACATGCCATACTCTGACATTTAAAAAGTTTATTAGTGTTTTTTATTTTAAGATGGAGCAATTTACTAAAGGAATTATGAAACATCTTTTGAGGATTTAGAAAGATGGGCTACAACATCAATTATAGAACAGCGATTTGTAATAGTACTATTTTTGAACTTTAAATGATATGCTAAGATTTGGAAGTGCATTGTGAGACTCTGAGCACAATTTATGTTTCAATTGCTATGGTAAAGTTTTCATTTGATGAAGATGCTCACTGAATTTAAAAAACATTACAAAATCTGATTTAAAAAGGAACACTTGCAGCCAGGCGAGGTGGCTCACACCTGTAATCCTAGCACTCTGAGAGGCTGAGGCTGGAGAATAGCTTGACCTCAGGAGTTTGAGACCAACCTGAACAAGAGTGAGACCCCGTCTCTACTAAAGATAGAAAAAATTAGCCAGACCTGGTGGCACACGCCTGTAGTCCCAGCTACTCAGGAGGCTGAGGCAGGAAGATTGCTTGAGCCCAGGAGTTTGAGGTTGCTGTAAGCTAGGCTGACACCACGGCACTTTAGCCTGGGGCAGAGAGCAAGACTCTGTCTCACAAAAAATAAAATAAAATTGATGGAAGATAAGTAGAAATTTTATTGTATTTTAAAAGTGATATAAATGAACAATAGAGCACACATATATACATTCACATATGTATATGAAGAATATATATATTCTTCTATTGTATTGCATATATATTCAGGAGGAGAGGAAGAAAGGAGAAGAGGTGGGAAATAGCCCTTGTCATCCCTCAGTGTCCCCAGCAGAAGGTCCCAGGACTCCCTTCCCCATACCAAAATCCACTAATGCACAAGTCCCTTACATAAAATGGTGTAGTATTTGCGTATGACCTACATATATCCTCCTGTATAGTTTAAATCATCTCTGGATTACTTATAATACCTAATACAATGTAAATGCTATGCAATTAGTTGTTATATTAATACTATATCATTTTTGTTTGCATTATTTTTTATTGTTGTATTGTTTTTTTTTTCAAATATTTTCAATCTGTGTTGGTTGAATCCACGGATACAGAACCCTCAGATATAGAAGACCAACTGGATATGAGCCAAATTCCTCTTCTTTCATAACCTGGAGTCAATAGATGTTGTCTAAACTTAGAAATAAAAAATAGAATTATAAGTATATTCTTTAGAATTATGGCGATAATCATAAGAACTAAAACCAGAAACATATGAAAGAAGTTTACCTCTTGGGAATATGATGAGTGTAGGGGAATCTCAAATGGAAAATATTTATTTTTGTTTTGTTTTATGCAATTGTATATGTATGTTTTACTTTTATTAAAGTAAAAGCATAAGTTCAGTGGCTCCCACTTCCACTGCCCTCAGGATAAAATTCACACTCCTTACCATGGCTTTCAAAGTTCTTGGCAGTCTAGTTTCAAATGACATTTTCCAGGTTGTTTCCCAGAATTCATGCATCTGACAAGCTCACTTTTTCCTGAATGTGCCCTGATCTTTCACTCCTTCTGTCTTTTGCACATAATTATCTTTCCGTCTTAAGGTGGAAAAATAGGGATCTTTTTTTCTGGGGAAATTTCTATTCATTGTTTAAGAGTAAAATCAGCAAGAAATCATTGCTCAAAAAGGATAAATTTCACAATATAAAAAGTTAAAACTTCTGTATAGAAGAAAGACACTAAAACAAAGTTTAAAGACAAATAGAAATTAGAAGACACTTGTAGCATATATGACAAAATGTTGAAAGGCAGTAGAGACAGTGATTAAGCATGGGCTCCAGAGCTAAGCTGCGTAGGCACAACTGGCTCCACCATATGCCGGCTATAAGACCTTGGACAAGTTATTTAGCCTTTATGTGCCTCGGTTTCTTCATATCTGAAATGAGAATAATAATAACAGTACCAACTTCATAGGATGCTTTTGAAGAATAATTGTGTTAGTACACGTAAAACATTTGGAAAAGCACCTGGCATATACTACATGCCACGTAAGTCTTAGATATTATTATATTGTTGAGAATTATACAGAACCCTTAAAATCCAATTTTTAAAAACCCCAGTATGTTAGCATCTAATATAAAAAGGGCTACAGATATGAAAGATCACTTCACAAAATAAATATTAACGAAAAATAAGTATGTGAAATTGCTCATTTACCATTTATAAAGGCAATGGAAACTAAAACAAGTAAGACCTTAAAAAAAAAACTATCAGCTTGGCAAAGATTTAAATGGTTGACAGTGATTAGTATTGGCAAGATATGGGCATACGGGCATGTTCCCAAATGTTGGGACTGGGGAAGGAAGCAGCAGGGATAAATTGAGCTAACCAGTTTGGCAATATCTATCAAAATTAAAGATACGTAGTATATTTTTTTATCCAGCCATTCTAATTTTATAAATTTCTCCTAAAGAGATAATCAATTTGGCAATAATATAATACATTTGTTTAGAATAACAATTAGAAATAATCTAAATGTCCATCAGTAGAAGTCAATTAAATAAATTATGATTCATCCCTACAATAGAATACTATGCATTTATCAAATGTGGATATGGTAGAGCCACATTTATTGACATACAAAGATATCCATGACATATTAAGATCTTTGTAAAAATATGACATATTGAGGGCTTATTCTCTACTAGACATATCATATGCAACATTTCATTTAATTCTCATCATAACTCTGTAAAGTATATCATATTATTAGACCAATACTACAAATAAGGAAACTGAAGTTCAGAGTCATTTGGTGACTTACCAAGGTCACAGCTCAAACCCAAGCCCACTGACTCCAAAGCCCATGTTCTTAATGTCAATGCCATAATGAATACACGTTACAGATCAATTTATACACTATGAACCTATTTATTGTACATAATAAATACATGTTGTGATGGTTAATTTTACATGTCAATTAGACTGGCCCAGAGGGTACCCAGACATTTGGTCAAACATTGTCTGGATGTGTCTGAGAGTGTTCCTGAATGAGATTAACATTGGCAGCAGTAGACTGAGTAAAGCAGATTGCCCTTTGGATGGGCCTCATAGAACAAAGATGCAGAATAAAACAGAATTCCTCCTGCCTGGCTGCCTTGAGTCGAGATATTGGTACACTGCTGACTTCAAACTTGAGTTGAAACAGCAGCTCTTCTTGGGTCTGGAACCTACCAGCTTTGGGACTGAAATTTAAACCATCTACTCTCCTGGGTCTCCAGCTTACCTACTGCAGATCTTGGGACTTCTCATCTTCCATAATCACATGACCCAATTCCTTATAATAAATCTCTTTATATATATAATCATATACATATACCATCATATATACACATACATGCATACACACATATTCTATAGGTTCTGTTTCTCTTGAGAACTCTGACTAATACATAAACTGTTAACAGTTGTTTTTCTCTGGGCCAAGAGTATGGAATAGACTTTCATTTTATTTATTTATTTATTTATTTTTGAGACAAAGTCTCACTCTCTTGCCTGGGCTAGAGCACCATGGCATCATCCTAGCTCACAGCAATCTCGAACTCCTGGGCTCAAGCGATCCTCCTGCCTCAGCATCCCAGGTAGCTGAGACTACAGGTATGCGCCACCATGCCCGGCTAATTTTTTCTATATATTTTTAGTTGTCCAGATAGTTTCTTTCTATTTTTTAGTAGAAACGGAGTCTCGTTCTTGCTCAGGCTGGTCTCGAACTCCTGAGTTCAAACGATCCGCCCACCTCGGCCTCCCAGAGTGCTAGGATTACAGGCATGAGCCGCCGCACCCGGCCTCACTTTATATTTTTATCTTTTTGTGGTCTTTGAATTTTTCACAACTAATTTTAATAGCATTTGGAATCAAAAGTATATAATTACATTCTGAAAATAAAGGTTCATATGGCTCCTCCCACCTCCATGATGCCTCCCAAATGCTCCCTGCAGCAGAGGTAAGAACCCCGGTGACAGTTTGCACTTGTATATGTTATGAAATTTAGAGTGTCTCCTCCTAATGGAATGGGCCCTAAACTAAGCCCTAAATTAGTAACCCTGTTTCATTCATCTCCCTGGTCCCCTTTCACTGAGGAGGCTTCAGTGGGGAGTTCCTCAAATAGAATTGTTTGAGCTAGACAGGGCAACCCAGCCTGAGAGAAGAGATGCATATTCGACCCATTTTGGCTTGTGCTGTCTTCCACTTTGTTTTCCTGGAAAGGGTTATACTGCTCTCTCTCAGAGGCCATTGCCTTTTGATTTAGCTTCCTTTTATGTCTGAGGCTTAGTTACATAAGCACAGATGAAATTCTTTCTTTTCTCCAAATTTTCTATGTAGGGCTTTTCTATTGGTGCTAGCCATTGGCAAGGCATTTAATGTTCCGAGTTGTATCTCTGCAGATGAGAGAATCTGGATCTTGCTGATCGTTTTAAAGAAAATTTGGGACAATGAAATCTAGGATTCACAAACCAAAGGAGACCCCTGAGCATAAACACCTACAAACTAGGGGAAAAAGTTGGATTTGTATGCTTCTCCTCTCTCCTTACAGTGCTGTGTGGGAAGCTCTTGGAAAAACCCCAATCTTATATCCTGAATTCCCTCACCCTGACAATATACCACATAACAATTGTCATTTTCCCCATGTATATTAAATAAGGGTATGTTTGGCGAGTCCTTTATGTAAAAGTACTAACTCTAAAACCTTGGTTTGTATACTATGAGCCCTATGAGTGTACAAACCAAAATGGCCAACACCTACACTAACCCACCCATCTATGTTCTCAGTTTACCCAAAATAATAAACCAGTGAGGGGACTGGATAAGAACACTGTCCAGAATAGCACACTATTTATGCTGTACTTACACAATCCTGAGAGTGAGTGCCTCCTTAAATTTTGCACCCTGGGTGCCTCACTTACCTCCCCATTAGTCCTGACCCTGGATTTCTGCCATCCTTAGCTTCCCTGGGTCACAGCAAGGGGAGAGGATGCCATTAGTGGTAACATCCACTCCCAGTGTCAAGCCCAGTTATCCCTCATTAGTGAAACTGTGTTTAGTTAATGAGAAATCCTCAATAGAGCCCTCCCGTAAATGAATGAAAACAGAATAGAGAAAACTTAGGCCACAAGCAGCACAAATGGAATGGACCTGGCGTTTTAATTGAGAGTAAGTTCAATGTGTATATATGGGGTGCCTGCGAAAATTATTAATGTGATTTTAGACAGCAATTTTAGATACCTATTATCTATCACAAAGAAAGCAGTAATCTCACTCTTCTCTGCCCTAGTAAGAAAATACCCGGAGTGAATTCGGCAGCAAGGTATTTCTAATTATATTCTATGAGAAAAAGGCTAAAAAGCTGATAATGTTTAGTCTGAGAAAGAAATGACTCAGGGACTTCGTGATAATTGTTTTCAAATATTTGAATGTCTGCCAGATGAAAAAGGATCAGGCTTATTCTGCATGGTCACGAGGATTAGAGCCAAAACCAGTGGGTGGCAGCTGCAGAGAAACAGATCCGGGCTTGTTATAAGCTCTGGTGCCGAGATTATTACTGTTATGAATAGTCCCTCTTGGTTTAGTGTGCATAATAATTGGACTTTTTACCACAATAAACCAGATTGTAATCATACCCCACACGCACGTTCTATTGGAACAGAATCATGCTAACAGGCCTAGCTAACAAAAACATTAGGTGGATGGTAGATTTGGGAAGCTGCCATCCCTTTCCCTTCCTCCTTACTTGGCATTTTTTACGTTTGTTTGTTTCACTCTGTGTTGGTGGAGGCACTTGGGACAGCTGAAGATGATCTTTTCCCATGTAGGCTTTCTTCTCGCTAAGGACGCTTCCAGGAACCTGTGCCATCTCTCCATCCCTCCCTCTCCCACAGTCCAACCCTCCCATAGCTTCTATTTTATCCCAGCCTCCTGCTCTCAAAATCCTAAGCACCACATGCTAGTTTTGTCAGAGGGATTAGACCTTAGGTTTCTGTCTGTCTCTCCTCACCACTCCTCATTTATACTTTTGCTTTAATCCCTAAAGATTCACCTCAAATCTTCCTAAGGTCAAGAAGCTAAATGGAGAACAATGGATGCTCATATAGAGATTTTCCACCTCTGATATTTAATGATTCTAAGACAAGCTTGAGCTGGAAATGATCACGGTGTGCCTGGAGGATGGGGAAATGTGCAAGAGTGAAGAAGTAGCTCCGGGGATAGTAAGAGTCATACGAGAAGGTTCTGAATGCCAGACTGGGGGATTCGAGACTGCCCCAAAATCTTGTAAGGCTTTTAGCAAGAAAGTGATACATTCAAAGTAATGTTCTAGGCAGAAAATTTTGCAGCAGGGTACAGGATTGGCTGAGGAAGGGAGGGAATAAAGGCAGAAACTATCTGGAAGATGCTGCGGCATCCAAGAATAAGCCAGTGGAAGCATGGACAATGGCAGCAGCTGTGGGAAATGCAAAGGAAGGGCTGGCCAGGAGAGGCACGTTAAAAGAATTTTGACAATACTCAGTGTACTAGACCTTATTAATTAATTAATGTCCAGAAAAATATATCCCTTCTTTTGCCCATCTCCTGCTCCAGACATATGATCTGGAGGGGACTGATGTGCAGTCATGAGAATGCCGGTGAGAGACCTCCAACTGCAGAGAGCACAGTGGACCACGGCCCAGCTGCTGCACTTGGAAACCCATCCCCACGTTCCGCTGAGACTGCGTCTCCTACAGGCTGCTCTCGCCAATGACTGAGTGTGACAGGGATACCAGGGCAGATCCATCCCAGGGAGACAAAGCATGTCTTTTTGAGCCAACTTTGCCTCAAGAACTACCCAACACCCTTGCCGGAACTTCCACGGACTGCACGGCAATCTAGGCTCGCTCTCTCCTTCACTTAGGGTCGGACTGCATTATGGTCCGATGGCTTCCCAGACGTTTCCAGCTCGCTCACTGTGCATTTCCGTTCACACTGGCACTCCCCCTAATAAAATCCTCGCACACTTAAGCCTGTTTTGGCATCTGCTTATTAGAGGAAATGAACTAATACAACTGCCAATCCTAATCTGTCTCTCTGTCTCTCTCTATCTCTCTCTTTCTCTCTCTCACACACACACACACACACACACACACGCACACACACATACACCCAGAAGTAACACATGATCCAGGGTGGGCCAATCACATAGTGCAGCATCCCACTACCCACAGTGATTGGTCTATGGAATATGCACATGACCCGAGCTGGACCAATAAGAATGCTTCCTTGAGACTGACTGAATTTAAACTAGAGGCCAAACTCAGGATTTTGTTGGGTTTTTTTTTTAAGACACATGGTGCTGAATGGGTGTGATCTGAATCTGCTATTGGAACTCCAGCCTTGTAGAAAATACCCAGAAAGTATAGCTATCATCCAGATGGAAACAGAGCACACTCTGGTGGCACCGGTTTGCTGGTTTCGGTTCCTGAGATTCCTAGACCTGCTCTAGTTCCTGCAGCTCTTTTTTTGACTCCGTGAGCCACCCCAGCATCTTGCCAGGACATTTCCTTTTCTCCTTAAGCTAGTTGGAGTTTCAAACTCTGTCACTTGAAACCAACAGAGTCCTAATTAACACACACAGTGACAAAACAGATATAGATTAAGTGGAGAATATAAAGCAAAGTTAGTTCCAATGCTATAAGCACATAAGACAAAAAATAATGGTGCTATTTTACAGAAATATGGAGGTTAGAAACACTTAGGGGAGATGACTGAGTCACAACAGAATATCCAAATTAAAATGTAATGAGGTTATTGAGGTTAATAAAAGATGGACACTTTAGTGAGAGGTTTCAGGCATGAGATAGATACAGCATAGACTTGCTACTTGACACTAGAAGGTAAAATCAATTTTGTATTCACATTTACATTTAGAATATATCATGGTATTATAGTGAGCCTTTGCCATGTAATGAGATGATAATTTCCTGTATTTTTATTTTGTATTCTTGTATATAACCTAAATGAAATTACTACTAACATACATATCCTTCATTAATGTAATCTGCTAATTAATTCAATTAACTATATTTTTATTTGTTATAATAAAGGCTAAGCAAGGTTAAAGTCAAAATAATAGTTAAACTACACAAACAATACCATGTATTACAAATGTTTCCTTTAAAAAAAAAAAAAGCCAAATCCAGTGGTCACGGTGGTTGATGCCTGTAATTCTAGCACCTTGGGACACTGAAGCAGGGAGATCGCTTAAGCCCAGGAGTTTGAGCTTGCAGTGAGCTATGATGACACCACACTGCTCTCTAGCCTGGGTGATAGAATGAGATTCTGTCTCAAAAAAAAAAAAAAAAAAAATCTGCCTGAGATCTGGAAGTAAAAGAAGAAAGAAAAAAATTTTTAAAAAAAAGCCAAAGCCAAGTTATAATTACTTTAAACAATAATTTTATGTATCTAAAAGCATTTGAATACAGAACAAAAAGAAAATATTCTATTGATGTATCTTTACAATTATTTTTTGAAAACTAGGAAAAGAAGGAGATTGAATGCTAAATTGTACTGAAAACTGTGTCAACGATGGATTAAGTTTAAAAATTTTTTCCTCCATGAATCCATTCCTGAGACATGTGATAACATATCTTACACTTGCCATAAAAAAATCAACTCCTATGTCATTGTTATAACAGTGATACATTTAAGGATAGAGAGAATTCAAAAATAAGACTTTTTTTGAGAGGTAAGAGAGCTCTTTCCCAGAAAACTGATTAGGCAGTTGAGGAGGTGGCTGTGATAATTATGATATTGTGCCATGCCTTTATTGATCTGAATGCTCAATTTACATTTTTCACTAAGAACTTTTGGCAGCAACTGCATAACCTTTGCCAAGAAGAGTTTGCTCTGGTGGCCATCCAAACTGGTGAGTTAAGCAAAATGTCCCCCAACAGGTTATTAAATTCCTAAGTCTTTCTTTTAAATTCCTGTTTTAATGCATTCATGTGTATTTTTCTCGGCCCCTGAAATAAAATCATAATTTTAAAAAATTATTCTTTTTGTAACAAAGCATAAAAACCTCTTCCCTATAGGTGTTTCTCAAAGTATGGTCCTTAACATTGCATTAGTGTCACCTGGGATTTTTTCAAAACACAAATTTCCAGATTACATCTCACATCAAAAGAATCAAACTCTCAAAAGATAAGGCCTGAGAATCTACATATTTTATTCTATTTTAGTGAGACAGGGTCTTACTCTGTCACCCATGCTAGTGTGCAGTGGCACGATACTAGCTTTCAAACTCCTGGGCTCAAGCAATCCTCCTGCCTCAGCCTCCCAAGTAGCTGGGATTATAGGTGCATGCCACCACATCTGGCTAATTTTTCTGTTTTTAGTGGAAATGGGGTCTCACTCATGCTTGGGCTGATCTGGAACTCCTGGCCTCAAGCAATCCTCCGGCCTCGGCCTCCCAGAGTGCTAGGATTACAGATGTGAGCCCCCACGCCCAGCCCCTCTCAGGCATTTTAAGTTTACTTACATAACTGTCACTCTCTGCAGGTTTCTCAGAGCCACCCCTTCTTCCACTGACAAGTGGCTCTGAGTCAATGAACTCTTTCCTATTTAGTCTTATTTTCTAGCTTTTGTGCTCAAGCACCCTGACTCTTGCCAGTACATGCTAACTAATTTTTGTAGCTTCTTTGGGGTATAATCTGTTTCCTCCCTTTTTGGGTATAGTGTGTCCCCAACTGAGCATGCTAGGATTTAAGCATAGTGATTTAACCTAGCAGCCAGGAGAGGAAGAGGGAGTAGCCCTTCAGGGGGCACTTGTTGCCTTGCTGGGGAAAGGACTCTGTGCTATCTTCCCATGTGGGAGACATGCTATTCCTAAAAGCTGAGATCGGCTACTTTAGCAGGCCAGGACATTTTTCAGTTCTCTTTAGTTTATATTTTCTTAATAATTTCCTCTAAAATATTGATATTGATAAAAGTTCTGCCCATGACCTTGCTTGATTATAACCCATAAATGTCATATATTTAATATTTTATAAAATAAATTCTGTAAAACCCCACAAAGATGAGAGGGGAGGGAATATTTGGGGGCTAAGTAATTGTCATTGCAAAATACATCACACAGGTACATTCCCTGTTGATAAAAGATTTCTAATTACCTGAATGCTCTGCTACCTGCCATTATCATACACCACAACTGGCAAATTAAGATTCTCCTCTTGGATGAGCATCTTTATCGTTTTCCCTTAGCAATTTATACAATGACTCCAAGAAAAACAAAGACTGTGTCAGTGCCAAGTATTCCCTTTTCTCCTCATTCTGCTTTCACAGCTCTGCAACAAATATGCGTGTAAACAGAAGACCTACAAATAAGATGTTTTGTCAGAGAAATAATCAACCCAAAACTACCCTACTGTGTAGACAGAGGGGATTTTGACAATCTGTCTTCCAAATGTGTGCAACAATATTCTAAGACAAGGATAAAATATTAGAAAAGCTTCACATAATGGTCATTGGACCTGTATCTCTGGTCCCTAAATTCCACATTGCTTCTTAGTGCAATATCCCTACTAATGAAAACCAGAATAACCATGGGTCATTATCTCTCCTATCAGTCATAGTCCTTCCACTAGGGTACTCCTGAGGCTTTGTGGGCATGTGTTCTGAATTTTTATTTCTGAGTTCAGCGAAATAGCTAACTTTCTTGAAGACTTGGCATAGTTATATTCTTGAATATCCTTAATGCCCCTGAATTGACTTAAAAAATTGTTAAAATGACAAATTTTATGCTATATATATTTACCACAATTTTTTAAAAATTGAAAAATTAAAAAAAGGAATGAAGTACAGATACATACCGTAATATAAAAGAAACTTAAAAACATTATGCTAAGTAAAAGATTCCAGTCAATGAAAGACCATATATTATATGTTCTCATTCATATAAAATGTGCAGAATAGGGAAATCTATAGGGACAGACAGTAGTTGCTTAGGGCTGGGGGGACAGGATAGTAAAGGGGTGATAGCTATGGGGTTTCTTTTGAAATGATGAAAATATTCTAAAATTGACTTTGGTGATGGCTGCTCATATCAGTGACTATGCTAAAAACCATCCAATTGTATACTTTAAGTTGGGGAACTTCACAGTATGTGAATTATTAATATGTCTCAGTAAGCTGTTATTTTAAAAATTGGCAATAAGACAAAGACGTGCATTGTCACTGCTTCCACGTAGCACTGTGTCGGGGAGCCTGGCCAGGGCAGTGGAAACAGGACAAAAAAACAAACAGCATAAAAATTCAGGGGAAAAAAATCCTAACTACTCTACTGTATCATAAACTTCCTGAGAGTTTTGTTTTATTCCTCTTTGTAACCTTGGAAATACCTAAAATTAGACATTTTATAATATAAGTAGGCCTCAAAAATTTCTTAATTAAACTCAACTGAAATTGAAAGTGATTTGCAGTAGATAGACTAAACAAGACAATCTCTTGCCTTTAATATGAATCTGTGGCCAAGGATGACCAGATATTTGAATAACAAACACCTCCACAATAAAAGAGAAACCTGAAGGAACAGAGAAAAGGGACACTGGAGAAACATAAATGACACCAAAAGCAGAGTGTTTTAAAAAAATCCTTTGGATTAATGTCCACAGAGAGGAAAGAGAAATATTTGATCCATGGAAAAAAAGAATAGGATCTTATTTGAAAGGCAGAATCAAAGAATAAGACAGAATTCTTTGAAGTTAGATATCTGATACCTGAAATTAAAAATTCAATATCAAATTTGGAAGAGAAGTAGAAAAAAGGATGACCAAAAGGAAAGAGAATTAGAAAATCAATCCAAGAGATGCAATTTGTCTCATATCAGGTTCCAGAAAGAACGGAGAAAATTAAGGGGAAAAAATTACCAAAGGAAGATTACCAAGGATATTCCCCAGAATTAAAGGATGTTCTTTTTTTATTGAAAAGGATCACCAAATGCCAGAAAAAAGAAATGAAAGAAGGAAAGAAGGAAATTAAGAGAAAAGGAAAGGGAAGTAAAAGGATGTTAACATTAAATTTCATGAGAGATAAAAGAAAGATCCTAAATTTCTCAAGAGAGAGAAAAAAGGTTTACAAACTAAGGATCAAGTATTAGTGTTCTAGTTACCTATTGTTGCATTATAAACCAACTTAGTGACTTAAAATAACAACAAAAATTTATTTAGTTCATGAATTGGCTGGAGGACTCACTCCCAAGACAGCTCACCTACATGGCTGGCAATTTGGTGCTGGTTGTCAGCTGGCAGCTCAGCTGGAGGTGAGGACCAGAGGCCTGCATTCCTCTCCATGTAGGTCTCTTCATGAGCTCCTTGGGCTTCCTCACAGCATGGTTGCTGAGTTCCCAAAGCAAAGTGTCCTGAGAGACAGGAAGTAGGAGTTGCCAGTTCTGCTAACATAAATGTCAATTCTGTCACATTCTATTGGCCAAGAAATCAAAGAGCCCAGATTTAAGGGAGGAGGCACAGATTCTACTTCTCAATAGAAGGGCTGTAACAGAGTTTGGGGGTATGTTTTAAAATTGCTGAAAGGTCCTATGTTCTTCCTTTGAAAGATGAGTATGACCCTGATTGAGTTAGACTAATCAAGAGCCACCCTGGATCTGGAAATGTGGTCAGTGTTCTCTGAGTTACACGGGAAAGGGGTGTATACCAAAACATAAAACCATTAAAGGTAGGAATGCAAAGAGGGACTAGTTACTGTGTAGTCAGCAAATGCCAGCACACTGGTTGTTTTTTATTTTGTTTTTTGTTTTAATTCAACTTTTCTACTTCATTGTATGTATAATTCTGGAAAGTCTCCTCAAATCTACTGTAGATCGAGGAGTAGAGCAGTGTAAACACACACACACACACACACACACACACGCACAAATATACACATACACACATAAATATTATCAGAGAGTTTTAAACACAGTTCAAGGATTTAGCTACAGTTACTCATACATTCTGCTTGGCTAGCTAGGCCTAGTTGCTATGAAGCATATTAACAAGTATGTATTTAATCTTATATTTGTATATACATTTAGATTTCAGTTGGTTAAAATATCGAACTCTGCTAATATGTGGTCAGCCTTCTTAGTTTGTTACTCTTTTAGAATAGCTGCCCTTCCACACCTTTCTAAATGTTAGAGAAGACAGTGGAAGTCGGGGAAAATGCCCCACTGCCCACTGTGCCCCTGCCTAGGCTTCTTGCTGTTCCTTCCTTCCTCTCCATCATTTGATGAGTTTTTTTTCTCTTACTGAAAAGTTTATTATCAACACACATATATAAACAAAATTCAAATTTTTCAATAAAAATTTATAAATCTATTCAAAGTAAATTGCATTACAATGAAGAAGTAGGCATTACCTTACACCCAAACTTATTAAATCTGCCTTCAATACTGTAATGAGTGGATCGCTGAAGAAACCATTTCCTGATGATTATGGTTCAGGGAAGAACCAAAAGTCCAGGAAGTCAAGAAAATCAGAGGTTATTGTGAAGAGAAAATGTGAAGAAATGGAAAATAGGAAAATCAAGAAATCATTACTTGGAGAATATTTATGATCCAATTTAAAATAGAAAAAAAAATCTGCCAGGGAATATAATCCATGCTATAAACAAGCACATGTAAACCATATCCAAACAAAAGGTAGATTTTTTTTTTTTTTTGAGACAGAGTCTCACTGTGTAACCCTGGGTAGAGTGCAGTGACGTCATTGTAGCTCACTGCAACCTCAAACTCCTGCCTCAGCCTCCCAGGTAGCTGGGACTACAGGCACATGCCACAACACCCAGTGAATTTTTCTATTTTTGGTAGACACGGAGTCTTACTCTTGCTCAGGCTGATCTTGAACTCTTGAGCTCAAGTGATCCTCCCACCTCGGCCTCCCAGAGGGCTAGGATTACAGACGTGAGCCACTGTGCCCGGCCCAAGATGTAGGTTTTACAAAAATATACAAATGAGACTTTCACAGCACCCTTTTAAGGCCTTAAGAAAGACTCTAGGAAGATCCTATTAGGTTAAATAAAGCACAAGAATTTACCACTATACCTAGGATTTAACTGAGATTTTTTTTCCCAAGTCATTGATTTTAACTGATGTATCTATTTTTTTCAGATAACCAAACCTTTAGTAGGCAGATATTTAGTTGTTATGAATGTTTACCTCCCTAAAACAAAATGTAGTTATAGCTTATAATGATATTAAAAATAAGCCCCAGATAGTCAATTCTCTTGAAATGTCTCAGGGAGGCTTTATTCATTGCTTGAGGTATAAGGCATACTACTAATTGAAGAATATTTTATCTTCTTTGTATAAATTTCCTTTCATTAAAAACTAATTGAATATTGTATCAAAACTGCAGGATATAATTTTAATGACATTTATGAACATTTAAATTTATTTGCAGACTAAGAAAATTAGTTCATGAGTAAGTCTTTGAAAAACTCAAGTAGCAACTTCTTAGAATATATAATGTTATGGGGGGTGACTATTTTGTTCATTAGCATTTTTAGGGTTTTAATAATTTAAACAAACTCCTTCGTCCCCAAAGTTAATGTTTTTCTGTAAAATGTGAACTGAAGATCTAATTTCATACATTATTTTCCCCTTTATTTATGGAATTACAAGCAGTGGAAAAGAAAATGAGATATGCAGATTTCTAGCGCCAATGCAGCATATGTATTCTGAACTGCCCTCGAGGCAGCAAGGCAATTTGACTTGTTAAAGCTAAAAAATGGTGAAAACACAAAACAACAAGAATATCCTGCAAAGGCTACTGGAGTGTGACTACCCACACCCTCCCTGCATTCGGCTATTTCTCAGGAATTGTAGTCCTCTGTTTTTATTTTGCTTTGGGTTTGTGCAAATGGGGATTATGAACTATTCCTGTAGCTAGAGCCCAGCATTTGCTCTCTACCACTCCAAGCTCAATCATGGTGCCCACTTAAATCTCTGCAGACACCACTAATTTGTGATGCCAGGCGTCACTTATTTAGGTCTGCATACTGGGAATACCAAAAAAAAAGAGACTGAGATAGACAGCTGCCTACAGAAGGTTTATTGGAAGTTCTGAGGAGACGCACCTGGAAGGAAGTGAGAAAGGCAGGATTGAGTAGAGGCAGAAAGTGACCCACAATGAGGTCGCTCCTAAGGTCTTTGCTGACCCTACAGGGAGTCTGGAGCCCAAATTAGGGCAAGAGGGGTTGGCCTTTATATTGCATTATTCAGTCTTTGGCCATGAGTCACTCCTGACAAGTGACGTAGCCTTAGGTGAGGCAGTTCCATGAATACTGAGGGATGACTGTCTGTGGTAAACAGAATTATAAAAATGGCCCTTCAAGATTTTTGTCCCTCGTTGTTAAGTCAAACACTAATCTATGTAATGCTGAGAATGGATTTTGCAGATGTAATTAAAGTCCGGAACCAGCTGATATTGAGATACAGAGATTATCCAGGTGGGCCTGACCCAATAGATGAACCCTTTGAGAGCAGAGAGTTTTCTTTGGCTCGCAGCAGAAGAGGAAGTCAGAGATTCGAAGTACAAGGGGGATTCTATGCACCATTGCTGGCTCGAAGAAGGAAGGGGTCACCTGGCAAGTAATGTGAGTGACCTCAGGCAGCCAAGATCAGCCCCTCACCAATAGCCAGCAAGGTTGTGGGACTTCAGTCTGATGACCACAGGAATTGAATTCTGCCAACAAGCTGGATGATCTTGAAAGCAGATCTTTCCAGAGAAGAATCCTCCGGATAAGGCCAGCAGGCAAACACCTTGATTTTGGCCTTGTTAAATCATATGTCCAAAACCCAGCAGAGAGGGGTACAGTGGCTCATGCCTGTAATCCTAGCACTTTGGGAGGCCAAGGCAGGGGGATCCACTTGAGGCCAGGAGTTTGAGACCAGCCTGGGCAATAGCGAGACCCCATCTCTATAAAAAAGAAAAAAGAAAAAGGAAATCCAGCAGAGCCCACACTCTGACCTACAGAATTGTGAGCTAATCAGTGAGTGTTACTTTAAGCCTCTAAGTTTGTGGTAATTTATTATGCAGCAACAGAAAACTAATACAGAGTATACAGCTAAATACTGATATGACCTGCTTTAATTTTTATTTTTTTAAGTATCTGAGAAAGTAAAACTCTTTCTTGTTTTAATAATCTTTGACACACATTTGCATAAAAGAAGAATGCTTTGGTTACGTGGTCAGTGGTATTTATTTATGAAAATACTGCAAATCTGAGACACACTGTTCTTGTTTTGGGTTAAAAAAAAAGTCTAGGTAAAGTATTAAGCTATTATGCTAAAAGCAAAATAAATTAATGAGGATCCATAAGCCATACACACTGGCATTTGTGTAAAATATTTAGCATCGTCTTTATCATGTGTTTGAGGGTTAAGTCATAATATGGTCAAATTCCTGGTTGAAAATACCCCAAGGACTAAAGAACTTATGAAGGAAATGAATAATTTGTTAATGCTTCTGAAATGAAAGCTTTAGGCGAGCAGAGCTGTGTTTCCTGTTCTTAATAAATGTAGACAGATGTGTTTCATGATAATTTAATATGCCTGGAATAAACTCTCACTTTGCATCTGGCAAGTTTCTCCCTTTTTATTCATTAGATTTTTCCTCTAGATCCACTCATCTCCCCAAAATTTCTCAGAACCAGCAAAACACACCCTGAAGGCAACTCAGGCCTAAATACTAACTTCTGAGTATAAATAGGAGATGGGAGCAGGAAGGGAGTCAGTGACGGTTTGGATCAAAACACCCACGGCTCAGATGAGGAAATTGAAGCCCAGAAATAGGCCTTGCCCAAGTCACAGAGCCATTGGTGGTAGGGTTGAAGCTAAAACTTCATTTTTAAGTTGGTGAGTAGAAAAATAAGTCAGTCTACCTAGAATGACTTTTTTCAGAATTGTTAACATGTATGAGCTATTTCTGACAAAAATAGAATATGTAGTTTTTAGTTTTAAATTCTGGGTCCCTAAACAAATATTACTGAAGATGTCTCCATCTTCCCACTGTGTTAACTGTAAAATGAATCGATTTCTAATGGCAGGCCACCTTTGAGGGCTGTTGGGTAGTATTTACACATGTGGTTTAAAAATCACTGAAAAGTCCTGCTGGTTAGCTGATCTAAGAAAATAAGGTTAGCTTTGCCATAAAGCAGACTAAGATGCAAAAAGCCCCTAACCCAGCAATGTAGCCAGGGGTTCTGAACCTAAAACTACCTTCTTTTTCCCTCTGGATTCTGAATGTTAGCTTATAGACATAAAAACCACTAGCCGAAAAGAGGAAAAAAATATCCGCTTTATTGATAGCTTGGCAAGTGCTCAGTATCTCCACAACGTGGGGCTCTGTGGTACAACTTGGAATAGAAAAGAGCTGCTTGTAACTGATGCTAAAGTGGGGGCCTCTCACCTCCGCACTGGAATCTGGGCCTCGGGACCAGCATGAGCCTTCTGGGAGGTGGGGGAGGACTCTGTCTGCAGTGAGACCACTAAGGCAAACTATCTTTGCCTTAGTGTCTACCTAGAAAAAGGATAGACATGAAAGCCTGGACCAGGTGACCTGCTAGGCCTGGACCCTGTTTTTTGAGGGTCCTGTTTGCTATAAAAGCAAAAGTCCTGCTTGCTATAAAAAGTCAGGAATTAACCATTTTTTCCTATCTGGAGAGGAACAGTAGAGAGTGGAGACCTGCACAGTTGGTGGAAGTTATAATGCTTCCTCTGCAGGAACAGGTGGGAATGTAGGAAGAGTAATATGAAGTCTCCCTCCAACTAAAAATATTGTTACCTCTTTAGACAGGTTTTGAAATCAACTTTGTTTTAACATTTCAGAGAACTCTGAATCTAAAAGAGCTACTGATAAGAATTTTTGAGAAATGGATAGAGCAAATAATTATTTCTAACTTTGGCCTGGCATGTGAGATGCCTCTCCAGCAGAACAGTGAAAGTGTGGTATTTGGAGGAAGATTCTACCATTTATAGGCTATATGGAAAATATCTGGAAAATGCTATACTGTTTGAGGCTGTTTCTTCACCCATAAAATGGAGACCAGATAATCTATCTTAAAGAGGTGTTGGAAGATTAATATCCCATAGTAGACACTGGCTAAATGGTATTCTTAACAGCTCCTGATTTTTTCTGTGAGTATGGGTGCTAAGAACAAAGGAAAAAAGACATATTCAGGCTAACTGGAGAAGAAAAACTCCTGGATGAAGAGTAAGACTGTGTTTTCCTCTGTCCAGATTTTAAAATAAGACTCTTAGTTGGTACCTGTCGCTCTATCTATGTATACATGTATGTGTAAGAGAGTAGCTGCTCTAATATTACTCTAATTGCTCTAATGCTAAATGCTAAGCATATTACCAGGCACTTTGGTAAATATACTACGTACATTATTTTGTTTCTAACAGGTTACCAAGCACATGGTAAACACTCAGTTAATACTTGTTGATGAAATGAATAAATTATCCTCATAATAACATTATAAACTATATATTGTTATCTCTATTTTACAAATGGGGAAATAAAGTTAGATATGCAGAGTAACTTGTCCAAGATCACATAGCTCTCAAGTGTTACAGCTAGGACTGGAAACCTGTCCTGTATGACTTCAGAACACTGCACCACTGTATTACACTGCCACACACACTTGCACACACACACATGCACGCACACATCAGGCTGTCCATATGACACAAACTTCCGACTTGTACTTGTCTCTTTTATAAATCTCTTCTATCAGTAGGGACTCTCTTCATGTTGCTAGATTTTTGCTCTTCATGTATGCTAGGGGTTTTTTTGCCTGTATTATTATTTTTAATTGACACACAATAATTATACATACTTATGGGGGCAGTGTGATATTTTGATATGCATATATAATGTGTAATGATCAAACAGGGTAATTAGCATATCCATCACCTCAAGCATTTATCATTTCTTTGTGTTGGGAATATTCAAAATCTGCTCTTCTAGCTATTTGGAAATATACAATAAATTGTTGTTAATTATAGTCACCCTATAGTGCTACAGAATACAAGAACTTCTTCCTCCTATCTAGATGTACTTTTGTATTTGTTAACCAACCTTTGGCCATCTACCCCACCTCCTTGATTTTTTTTTTTTTAACTATTATTGAGTTCAGTTAGATAACTAGGTAAATAGTAAATAGATAGGAGTTCCATGGGGGATAAATAAGAATGACAGTTAATATGGCAGTTTATATGGCCTATGTATACCAGGTACATATATATTGTACTAGGCCTAACCCCATGGAAGATACAAAAATCAATCTGTACATATTGGTTCTTCCAGGAGCCTCAAGTTCATTGGGAGATATGAAATAAATACATAGATACTTATGACACAAGGTGGAAAGACACAAATGCCACACAATAGGTAAAGATCAAGTGCTGTAGAGTTCAGAGATGAGAAAATACAGTCGGCTCTCCACATTCACGGTTCCACATCTGTAGCTTCAACGAACCACAGATCAAAATTATTTGAAAAATATATATAACAATAAAAAATAATACAAATAAAAATACAGTATAAACTATTTATACAGCATTTGCATTGTATTAGGTATTACGAGTTTTAGAGACAATTTAAAGTATATGGGAGGATATTCGTAGGTTATATGCAAATACTGTACCATTTTATATAAGGACTTAAGCATCCACGGATTTCGGTATCCATGGGGGGTGGTCCTGGAATCAATCCCCCGTGGATGTGGAGGGACATCTGTGCATGTGAATCAGGAATGTGAGGTCAGGCTTGGCGAAGGAAATGGACACGTGAAGCAGGCCTTGAGGGATGGGTAGAAATAGGATGTATGGATTCAGCAAGGGAATCCTGGGAAGTGAACAGCACGAGCAAAGGGCATTGTGGGAAAACCGGGTGTGTGTGTGTGAATGTGTGTGTATGAAACTGCATTTTTAGCTTGATAAGAGATAGGAAGCATAAGGCGAATTAAGATTAGGAAGACAGGTTGGAGGCAGACGGTGGGGAGTAGGGGGAGAGGATGGCATTTAATAGTAGGCCAAGAAGTTTAGATTTTAGGCTGGGAAGCCAGGGAAAGGTTTTTCAAAAGTGAGAATAACGATGCCAGCGCTGTTTTAGGACATTAATCTGACAGCGATGTGTAAAACGGATTGGACTGGGGAGAGCCTGGAGCCAGGAAGAGCAACGAGGAGGCTCTCACAGGACGTTAGGTGGGCGGCATTGAGGCCTGGCCGTGAGTTAGGGAAGGAGCAAGGGCAGTGGGGTGGCGGCGCCACATGGACAGAAGGGCCAGGTGCCGGGGAGGCAGCGCAGGGTCAGAGGAAGAGCACTGGATGCCACCCTTCGCTGACATGGGGGCAGATAGGATTGCCCAGAGCACGCTGTGATAGGCCAGCTCTGTGCCAGCTCACAAGTCATTAAAGCACATGGTGTCATCCTTACTTTACCATTAAGGAAATTAGACTCAGAGTCATCTGCCCAAGGTCACGCCCTAGACCTCCACCGGCTTCAGTTTCCTCACTGATGAAAGGGGAGTGATGGATTCAGTTCCCTTTCAGTGCTCACGTCAGGTGAATGCATCACGCTTTGACCCTGAGGAAGAGAACTGAAATTGAGCTGGCCAAGCAAATAGCTAATTGGGTGCTGCAGACTGGGGAGGGTTTGTAAGGGTGTCCTTTTAAGAGGACGCACATTTCCAGACCTAGGTCATTGGGTGGATGGTGAGGTCAGTAACAGAAACTGGAACCACAAAGAAGGAGCATGTTTGCTGGGAAACCTGCGGAGTTCAGTGTTGACCGTGTGAGTGGGCGGTGCCAGCGGGACAAGCAGACGCAGACGCACTCACGGGTGATCCCACAAACTCACATACCCGTTCGGCCGTTCCTGTGTTTATCAAGTGTCTACCCTGCTTGATCTCTTTGCACTCTTTGTGTTCTCTTCCTCGCTTCCCTTTCCCTCTTCCGATCTTTTTCATCCTTTTCCTCTTTTTCTTTTCCCCTACTGAGTTAAAACATGCAGAAGCCTTTTTAAACTGAAAAGCTATGGAAATATAAGGAACTATTATTAATATTCTCTTTTCTATGTGTCAGTGGTTCTCAATTGGGGGCAGTTTTACTTCCAGGGGACACCTGGCAATGACTGAAGGCATTTTTGGTTGTCACAATTGGAAGGGGGCTAATACTGGCATCTGGTGGGTAGAAGCCAGGAACACTGCTATCCTACAAGGCACGACAGTCCCCCCAAGATGCCAATAGTGCCGTGGTTGAGAAACTCTGCTCTGCACCTGAGGTCTGGCAGTGGCCCCTGCAACATTGCTGAGTTCTACCAGGGTCTCTGGTTTAAGGCAGGGATGATTGGCTTGTTCAGTCAGAATTCAGGCCACTATAGATGGAAGCATTCACGGAATCTGAAATTTTTGCAGTGGATTATTTTTAATATGCAAATACAAGAACATTTATAAATGTCTGTGTGCTAGGCATTTTAAAAAGTACTTTATATATATTAATACAATGAATCCTCCCAACCATCCCTTTAGGTAGGAACTAACCAGTTCACACAGCAAATAGGTGGCCATGTAAGGAAACAAACCCAGGAAGTCTAGATCCCATTCCACAAACACTTTATCATATTCCTATTGCTCAATACAGCAAAGATGACACCCCTGACATGTCACCAGGATAGCCTATGCCTTTTATGGTTTTTCTACAGAGGGCTGGGTAATAAAACTATTCATTCTTTCTCATTGAGTTTGCTTTTCTTATGCTCCTCTTAATTTTACAATGACCAGTTGGGATACTCATCTTTGATCCAGAAATAGAGATTTTTCTCTTTGCAAAACTAATAGACTGCTAAAAGATCTAACTTGGCCTCAGTAGCAAGATAACTGCTTTGTGGCCTCAGTTTCCTCATCTATAGAAGGGAGACATTAACTACATCATAAATTTTTTTTAATGAGGGTTAAGTGAGTTAATACAATGCTCTTCAATACATGGTCTGTAGATTTATGCCAGTTGGTGTAGGTTTGTTACTGGTTCATAGGGAGATGAGTGTAGCAATTAAAAGGTAAGCATTTAGAAACTTTTATAGCAATTTGCCAGAGTAATTTTATGTCAAATTTCATAATTAAAAAAAAAACAAGTTTGAATTTTATGTGTTTTTAAATTTTTTTCACTTTTCTAGTAATTAATTTTTATTGAATTCTACAAAAGCATTTGTCCGTGACAGATTGGAAATTTTAAAAATACTGGTTCATCATCACAGACAGTATGAGAAGCACTAAGTTAACATATGTAAAACACTTAAAACAGTGCCTGACACTTAGTCAGCACTTAATAGATGTTAGCTAATAATCATAATAGCACTATATTTTAACAAAATGAGCTATCTGTCCCAAAGATGTATGTTCCTGAGATTTATCTTCTATGTCACTTTAAGTTCATCTTCAATTCTATTACATCTCTTTCCTACAGTGTGAGCCATTAAAGGAAGTGCTACTATACTTCTTACCCATTAATCATATATTATCAGACACTAAATATTTTAACAGCAGTGTCTGCCACTGGTCTCAAGGGGAGTATAACCAGCATAGCACATGGCTACTGTGGCTGTTATTCTGCCACAAAAGGTGACCTGGTCTTGCCCTGTGCCCCAGCAGCTAAGGGATCAGTCTCCCTGACATCATCTTACTCACCGTAGCCTCACTGACCTTCTAAGGCCCTCCCAGGAGGAGGAAAGATCCCTTTCTTAAGAAATTACACTATATGACAATCCAGGAATTCTTAGGTCGCCCCAGTTAGTTCTGAGTTTCCTTCAATCATGCATTGAAATCTCGTATTTCGAATAAAACAAATTCCTAGGTAACAGAAATATTGGTATCAAAATGGTTATACTTCTCCCTGATATTATTGACTGCCTATAAGTTTTCATTTAGCGCATAAACGAGAGAAGTGGGAGAAGTAAAAAGAAATACCCAATCCATGCAAGAGGTCTGGTGCATCTCAGCACAGTCCCCACTGACTTCCTTGGATTGCATGTTTTCCTCCCTCCCTCTGACCACTCCAAGCAACTTTTTTTTTTTGAGACAGGGTCTCGCTCTGTCATCCCAGCTAGAGTGCAGTGACATCATCATAGCTCACTGCAACCTCCAACTCCTGGGCTCAAGCGATCCTCCTGCTCCAGCCTCCTAAGTAGCTGGGAGTACAGGTGTTAGCCACCATCCCTGGCTGATTTTTTTTATTTCTTGTAGAGATGGGATCTCGCTCTTGCTCAGGCTGGACTTGAATTCCTGGCCTCAAGCAATCCTCCTGCCTTGGCCACCCAGAGTGCTAGGATTACAGGTGTGAGCCACCAGGCCCACCCAGCAACCTATTTTTTCTTTCCCCTCTTGACCCAAGAACGTTAGATTCATATCTTCTTTTTCTTTTTTTTTTTTAATTTAGAATATTATGGGGGACAAACGTTTTGGTTACATAAATTGCCTTTGCACTGCCAGAGTCACAGCTACTAGCATGCCCATCCTCCAGACAGCGCACACTGCACTCATTAGGTGTGAATGTACCTATTTCCTCCTCCCTCCTCCCACCTGATGAATGTTACTTCCATATTGTGCATATGTGTTGATTGAATAATACCAATTTAATGGTGAGTACATGTGGTGTTTGTTTTCCATTCTTGTGATACTTCACTTAGAAGAATGGGCTCCAGCTCCATCCAGGATAACACAAGAGGTGTTAGTTCTGTACTACTCACCTTCTCTTTTGAAAGCTGAGTGGTTCTACAAGACTGGGGGCAGGCAAGTCCTGACTCCAGCTAGCCTCATTGTTCCTGCAAATTAATGCTGCAACTGTATCCTCTGATTTAATCTCTTGAGAATTTCATGATGTCCTTTAGGATAATCAAAAGTACAAAATATTAGAATGACAACACAGTTTTTTTAAAGACTCGCTTGGCTTACCAGGTCACATTCGAAACTAAAACTCCTTCTGGAACAGTGTTACATGGGTCCTTTTCTCTGAGAGTTTTTCATCTGGAATGGCTGTCAGAGCTCCTTGGAGAGGCGGGTGGGTGGCAGGGCTCACATATTGCCTCTTTACTGGAGCTCCGAGGGAGGGCCTCTTACCTGCTCAACCATTCACATGATAATAAAATCTCTTTGCCTCAGAGGAACACCACTAGATTTCTTTTGTTAAAATCTCATTAAAGCCTGATTCAGCCCGTAATAATCTGCTAATAGATGGCAGTGCTGTTTGGCTGAGATTGGGTTTTCTTTCATGTCTTCTCAGGTCTCATAACTGTGGCCTTATCTCCAAGGCATTTTGGTTGTCACTGAGGTGTAACAGATGCCATAGCCACAGCGAACCACTGGGTGCGCATCCCATATCAGCTGCGAGGAAAGAGATGTCTCATTAGTTTCCTTCCTTCTATTTTTTCCTTTTTAAGCTGCTTCCTATTCAGGTGAAAAAGATGGCTCTTTTTGTAAAACCAGGCCAGATTCCCAGATATTTTCCTGTCTGGTGATTGAGTTAAACTCCGGTTGCATCTATGCAAAGCCACTAAAGCAAACAGTTTAGATTTTTAAGAGGTGTTTTCTCAGTGTCCATCCAAATGGCAGCAACTAAAGCATTTTCCGAGCCATGTGACAGAGTCTGTCTGGGGTGGAGAGGTCTGACACCTCAGGGGCTCACTACGGGAATCACATGAACTCACGGAGGTAGAAGTGCTTTATTAACTGTAGCCTGCAGAGACGAGGATCATGAAGTGATCTGGAGAACCCTAAGTTTCGGCTGAATTGTGGGGACTCCAGTGGCCTTAAGCCTAAGTAGAGGCAGGAAGTACTTTTACCCAAACCCATATCTACCAGGCTGTGAATTCCCTTTATATAATCCAAAGCAGCAGCGTAGGGTGGAGGAATGGGTTTTATGTCTTCATTAGCCCGCTGCACCTGTGAGTCGGCTTCTGCCACCAATCAAAATGCAAGCATGGCTGCTGAATCACATCGCCCTTTCTCAGATAGTTATGAGGGTAAAATCCTTCTGATGATTTGATAGGGAAAATGGGATTCTATAAATACTACTCCTAATAACATCAATAGCTAACATTTATTAAGCACTTACTCTCTGCCAGGCACTGCATTATTTCCTTTACTTCTCACAACTTGTGAGACAGGCATTGTTGTTATTTGCATTTTTTTTTTTTTTTTTTTTGAGATGGAGTCTTGCTCTGTCACCTGGGCTAGAGTGCCATGGCATCAGCCTCACTCGCAGCAACCTCAGACTCCCGGGCTCAAGTGATTCTCCTGCCTCGGCCTCCTAAGTAGCTGGAACTACAGGCATGTACCACCATGCCCAGCTAATTTTTCTATTTTTAGTAGAGATGGGGTCTCACTCTTGCTCAGACTGGCCTTGAACTCCTGTCCTCAAATGATCCTCCTGCCTCAGTGTCCCAAGTAGATGGAACTACAGATACCAAATCCACTTTTTCTTACCTTTCTGGAACTACTGCTCATCCCTCTCTACCTTGTCTATATTCTCTTTCCCCTCCACCAGGTTCCAGAGCCCTTCAATTTGCACTTTTCCTCCCATCAAAACTCATTCACAAGAAAGGGTTTCGAATCACTCACGCTGATAATGCCTAACAGGGCCACCGTGTACCATTGTGGGGGCTGGCACTGTACAGTTCCAAGAGGCTTCATGTGTGGCACTTCCTAGAGATCTCTCTCATGGGGCAGAGGCAAATCTCCGGGCAAGGAATGAGTGTGAAATGGTGGGAGTTCAGTCATAGTTGAGCTGATGAGAGATTTTTAGAGCAGGACGAAAGGAACCTGCCTCCAGTCCCTGAAATCAAGTAGGCAGCTGCTTCTGCTGATGACTTAGAAGTCTGCTCTTGCTCCCAGTGTAACCTCATAGGCAATTAAAGTCATTCTCATGTTGCCATTTAAAAAAAGCCAATCGACATTATGTTGAGAGACAGCATTTGTCAGCCATTTCCCCTGGGTTGCCCTCTCTGTAGACCTACAGCGTTTCTCCTCCACTAAGGTTAACTTGCCCGGAGAGATTTTATGTAAGGCAGAGTCATTTGAGCTCATTAAGCTTGTGGGATTTTTCTACTTCTCAAGTAAATACTTTTGGTGAAATAGGTCCAGCTCTTTGGAATACGAATCCTTAGCTCGAAGTTGCTTGAGTGGAAATTTTTAACAAGCAGCTCCCTCGGCTACAAAGCCACATAAAATGTGATTTTCTTAATGTGTGTGTTCCTGCAGAAGCTAATAAATGGACATTACTCTGAGATGGACACATCCTATTACTCAGCTTGATCTTAATATAACTGGCAAAAACCCATTTGCTGCACTCGCAAACAGCTGAATTCTCGATGTCCAGCTACCTGAATAATGCCCAGATGGATTCTCGTTGACACAGACAGAGCGACAGTCTCTCAAGCACGACGGGGCTGCCAGGCAGAGCAGCCAGTGTTGCTGCGCTCACTCCTGATGCTATGGGGTGTCCCACTAACCAGAAGTCACCACTTGCTGCTGACAGGGTGATGTATGGCAGACTCATGACACCTTATTATTTCTGAGAGAAAGGGGAAAAAAAGACATCAGAAAGGAGTAATCTCTAGGTTTAGTTTGGGGAGGGAGGTGATGTGCAAAGGAGGATGAAAGACTATTGAGTGAACCACCCCTGCAATCATTCGGGGCACTGAAAAGTAGGTCGGACTATCAGCCAGTCAAACATGGTAATCACGGATACTAGGGCTGAGCTGAATGGGCTCTCTGAAGGACATTTGGTCTCCTCCCTGCCTTGGGGCAGAATCATCCCCACCCCCGTGCCAGCCCGGGTTGAGAAGACTTGCCTGGAAAGAGACTGCATAGTCACCTGTCACTTACTCTGGATAGGCATGCCCTGCAGAACAAATTTGGAGAGTGTTCCTGGATTCAAGGAGTGAAAACCCTTGAGAAATAGAGCACACTTAGCCCTCCAGGAGAAGCCCAGTGGTCCATGGAGCCTTCAGTGAGAGGCTTTGCCCTGTGGAGCACGAAGTGAGCCCACAGGACCACCAGGCAGTTCCCTTGGCAATCCCTTCTTGGCCTGAAGCTACCTCCATCTTCCTGACAATTCCCAGATTGCTCAGAAGGGAAGTAAAATCTTCCCACCAACACAACATCCACACAATCTCACTGTAATTTCCATTGTCCTCAAGAAAGAGTTCATTGTTAAAAGTATTCATTCTTTTGAAGTGTTATTGCTCCAACTGGGTAGGTTGCCTGTTGGTTCTCCGCAAAGTTATTTTCTTCCTCCGGTGTCTTTGAGGTCTAGGCAAATGGTCCATGAGCTCTTCATTGAAAACCCTTCCCTGTGAAGCTCTTTCTAAACCAAACCCTTCAACCTGATACAATTCCTCCTCCTTTGTACTCCTATAGCAGTTTGTATCCAACTGTCACTTCATTCATTCATTCATTCATCAAGCACTCTTGAGTATCTACTACATGTGGACTAGACATAGATCTAGGCAGTGAGGACAGAGTTATGAAGAAGACAGATAATGTCCTGACCTCATGCAGCTTACAGCCTAGTGGAAAAGACACTCAGAAAAAAGTTCCACCGATTGTTGCTGAGAGTAGGGTCAAGGATTTTATAGCTGGAGGAATAAAAATCATAATCCCTCCAAAGTCTCTGACTCAGCCTTGGTTCAAATTAAAACTGTAGGTTACAGAAGTGTTTGACAAGCTTTGAATAAGAAGAATCTCTATTTGGTGAACAGTGTTCTTATGCTTTTCTAAGTGCTTCCCTGAAGCTACCAACCTCCAAAACATTTTTTATGATCCCAAATTACCTATTTCTCCTTCTCTAATCAGAATCTTTATCCGTACAGGGCAGCTGCTTAACTAGGTATGAAAGAGAAATCAATCTTATTAAACTAATTCATACTGATGTGTGAGCGACTAAGCCAGAATCCTCAAAAAAGTTTTCAACTTTTTTTTTTTTTTTTGAGACAAAGTCTTGCTCTGCTGCCCAGGCTAGCATGCAGTGACATCATCATAGCTCACAGCAACCTCAAACTCCTGGGCTCAAACGATCCTTTTGCCTCAGCCTCCTGAGTAGCTGGGACTATAGGCATGTGCCCAGCTAATTTTTCTATTTTTAGTAGAGACAGAGTCTCACTCTTGCTCAGGCTGATTTTCAACTTTTTGTAAGTGAGTTTTTACTAACCCTAAATAATATATATATTTTTCAAGCTTCAATATAAATTTGAAAAAAGAGGACAATAGAGAAAAGGTTTCTACTAGGTTATAAGCTGTGGGTTCTTTGAGGGCAGAGACCATCTCATTTTGGGGGTGCTTAGTTTCTGGCCCAATCAATTGAGTGCCTAATTAATATTTATTGAATTGAGAAGAATGTTGAAGTACAGACAGGATAGGAGGCAGGACGCAGAGGGGACAGGCAGGGAAGTGAGGGAAAAGGAGAGGAAAGGAAGGAAGAGGGAAGGAGGGAGCAAGGAAATCTAAACGAGAGAGAAAGAGAACTAAACACGGCCCAAATTGTGGTACTGTTCCTGGTTTCTTTTGCAGTGAAGCCCTCAGAGAAACTGTAGCAAGAAGGTATTTATTTCCAACATAAAGAAAAAAAAAAACTGCTGCTATTTCAGAGCCAACAAGAGAATGGAGCCAAAAGATGCTGAGCCCTAAGGAAAGATATTGATCAAAGCCATAAATTTCTGTTTGCTAGCACGATAGCAATGACTCATGACAGATAACTGGCCACTGTCAATTAGCCTCCCCAGGGGACCCCTGTACCCATCAGAATGGGTCGTGATCGTCTAACAGTCACAGCAACTCAGGGACTAACGCTGTTAGGTTATAAAAATGGATCTCTGCGGATTCAATATAAATAAAGAGTCCACATTCATCCATAGAAGGCTGCAGTGGAATATTCCACCGAAGCTAAACTAAAATGGCAACTTGAGAGAGAAGCAGAGGTCAGAAGGCAAGAGCCAGGACCACCGATTTTCTTTAGGGTCTCAGGAAGTGAGGGAGGAAATCTTTTTCAGCTGCTGAAGAAGGAAAGCGAAGCAGCAGACTCTGGCTACCGGGAACCCAAGAGACCGAATATTCCTGAATCCAGAGAGAAATGGGCTCAGGGGCTCTGAGCAACGGACTCCTTAGCAGGATCAGCCCAAGAACTAAAAGCGATGGCATCACTTTTGCCAAAATATACCTCGGGGAATAGAGTCCACAGCCTCAGCCTGTGCGGCGTTCCCTCTCCAGCTGCCCTAAAACCACAGAGTTGAGCGAAGGTGGGAATTTTCCACGCTTCTGTGCGAAGCCAGCTGAAGAAGCGCTCTCTTCCTCCATTGCAGCAGGATCTACAAACGGAAAATCCTATTTAGTTTTCAGTGAACAAAAGGCACAGGGGCTTTTTCTGTTGTTGTTTTTTAATCTCGTTGGCATGGAATTATTCTAAACCCACAGACTGGGACACATCAATCTCAGCCCCCAGGTCTCCAGTGAGCAGAGTCATTATAAGGCACTGTCATTTGTCAGCTTCCCTGGTACCCTCGACAGGGCAAGGGCATTGCCAAAATGCGGTCCCTGTTTCTGTGGATTGTCAGCAGCTGCAACCTTGGAATTCAACCTCTCCAGCTTATTAAAACAACAAATTACCCACCGAGAGAACTGCAGAGTGCATTCAGATGGAAAATGGTCCTTTTTTTATGAAGTGATTTAATTAGGAGCAATTTTGCCATCAGCTCAGTTGTCAGAGCATGGCTGAGGCAGCCATTGAGACGAGCATTTGGCCTATGTCTTCCCGCTCCTTCCTTTCTGCTGCCGCCTCTTGGAGAAGGAAGACAGTGAAACCATTTTGGGGGAAAAAGCAGTACAAGATGGGAAAGGGGATAATCAGTCCTGAAGGCCATTTTTGTAAGGTCTCCAAAGAGTCCACTGCTGCAGGCTGTGATTCTCCCATGTGTGCAGCGATTCTCTCTACAAGGAGTTTTAAAGCTTTTTGCTCCTTTTGCATCTTCCTTCTGCTCCTTGTCCCCAGCTATGGTCCCCTGCAGCTCTGGTGGCTAAGGAAACACAATGAATTTCAAAGGGATCCTTGCTGGAAGTGTGTAACTCTGAAGGATGTTTGGGAGGAGGACTAGTGGGAGGATGAATCCAGTTGGGTTTGCGCTCTCCACAGGCTGAAAAGTTTCTAAAATTGCATTAGAAATCTGTTTTTTAAAGCCCAATTTCCATCTTGGATCACTTGATTTAGACATTTTTGTTGCGTTCCCATCTCATTTTCAGCACTCAAATATACAGTATTTTGTCACATATGGATGCTCTGTCACTCTGCACCGTACCCGGAGCCTCTATCCCCACCCTCCCAGGTTTAGGAATAAGCAGGTAAGAGTTCCCCAGATGCCAATGGGATTTTTTTTAATGTGTGTGCAATGTTTCTAGATGAGGATAAAGATGAAGTTTAGGAGGCATGACTAAATGTTTTGCAAAAACGTACATTAGTGTTGAGAGGATCAGAGCTCATTGAGTTTAGTCTGGAAAGAATCCATAGAGAAGGTGAGTTTTGAACATGGTTTGAAAATACTTGACAAATTTCTGGCTCCCTTTATGCATATTTAATTTTTTCCTAAGAAAACCAAATAATCATAAATTCTTTCTACTCACTTATGAAAAGTGGCAGTAGAAACATAATCTTTCAAAGGAAAGCATTTTTTCACACTGTTGTAAGAAAATATCCTTTTTCATTTGGTATGTGGTTAGAATGGCATATGAGTAATTCTGTGACCTGAAACAGTGTGTACAAATGTCAGCTGAGACCTTGGAGTGGGTTGTGAAGTCAATTTAGTGGGCTATGCCCAGAATTTTTTAAAAGGAAATAATAAAGTAAAAAAGAACAAAATAGAAAACATTAGTTTTATGCTTATAGGTGTGATATTTCACACACTGGGTACCAGTGTAAAATGTAGTTCTTACAGTGGTTCATGGAGCTTGAAATTTGGCATCAGAAGACCTATCTTTTAATTTTGGTTCTTCCATTAACTAATTAACTATGTGGCCTTAGGCAAGAACTTAATTTCCCTTCTTTAAACTTCCCTTTCGTCATCTGTGCAATGAAGGCTCAGGTAAAATTCTAAGCTTCTGTGAGTCTATACAATGTGAAACATATAAACATATTCCTGCAAAAAAGTACTATATCCCAGGGTCAACTAGGAATGGGTTGAGGGTGTTTCGAATTACCTGTGTTGTTGCTCTTCCAATGATATCCCAATGGCTACTCAAGATTTGACAAAGATAAGCATTTTGATCCATCTAGCAACACCGTCAAAGGAAATTTTAAGTTTATTGCAGGTTTTATGGAAAGGATATATCAAGTTGTGATGACATTTCAGAAATAAATACGTCAAAGACAAAATCTTGGCACAGTAACTTGCTTGTGGTCCAAGCATCTCCTCTACCAGCACCTCATCTCCCTGGGGGTGGGGGTGGAGGGTAGAAACCCAACCAAGAAATGCAAAGCTTTGTGCAGCTGGGATTCATGCCTTGTCAGAGTGAAAGCACAGATCTCTCTGATGTTCATCACTCAAATGGAATGTCACATACCGCCTTCCAGATCAAGAAGTTCTCTTCTTAAGTTCTGTGCCGTAAGCTGTACGCCCTACTTCTTTGCAACTGAACAAAGGTCTGACTTTTACCGCAGATGGCCACTCCTCTGGCCTCAAATGTAATCTGTCACGGCATTGCTCTGCAGACAAGTCCTAGTCTGAGTCAGGACCTCTCTGAAAAGTTGCGACCATCACTTCTCACAGGAATGAGTGCACTTCAGCTGGCCCACTCGAGACTCTGCATATCCTACCCACACTCCATTGCAGTGTCCTTGAACCTGGTCCCCTCTAGCATCTGAAATTTGGATGTAATGGAACTTGATTTAAGTCTTCATAATGAGTTATAGCATGATTATAGCAATTGCTGTAATGTTTTGTAATTATGTATTTATGTGTATGCCTCATTATATTGTGAACGGTCTGGGATCTAGGTTTAGTCATCTATCCCATTAGACTCCTCAGCAGCAAGAGCAACACCTAGCACATTCTAGCCACTAAAAAAAATGCTGCTGAGATTTTGTTTATCACTAGAGGAGAGAAGAAAAGATGTCATCTAAAGCAACAACTAAACTGTTGGTGTTACTATGTTTGAAACCTTACATTTAAATGAGTTGTATGTGGGGTATCAATGAAATTTACTTCTAACCTAAACAAATTATTGTAATTTAAAGAGACTTTGAAGATTTATCTAGACCTGGGGTTGGCAAACTCCTGCCTATGGGTCAAACCCACTCCACTGCCTATTTTTGTAAATAAAGTTTTATTGGAATACAGCCATACATCATCTACGGCTACTTTTGTGCTACAACTGCAAAATTGAGTCGTCGTGACAGAGACCGTGTGACACACAGAGCCTAAGTATTTACTGTCTGGCCCCTTACTGGAAAAGTTTGCCGACCCCTGATCTAGAGTACCACTCTCATTTGAAAGGTAAGGGAACTGAGGCCAGGGAGAGGAGATGACTTGCCCAGACTCATGAAGAGCACAGCTGAGACTATATTCGAGGCCTCATTGTCCAGTTTCTCTTTTTGAATATTGTCTTTTTCTTCCCCTGAATAGCAAATGCTCACTTTGAAGATTTGATTCAGAAAGAGCCACAAAACTGTCCCCTGTGTTTCTTTGCTTTGCTAAGGAAATATTTGTGAACTTCCTCTCTGAGCAGATGGGTAGTGTCCTATTTTCCCATCTATGTCCATTTTGAACAGTGACGGGGTCTCAGCCTGAACCTCAGCTTTGCTCACCTTGGATTCAGATATCCCTGGGCATGTCTGGAGAATCATGGCATGTGCATCCTAAGAGGCCTTTCCTGTGAGTCCTCCAGGAAAAAGTTCATCTTAAGGAGCAAAAAGTAGATTGCACAAATCTGGGTCCATGTGAGAGGAGCAGAGGAACTCAGATGGCACTAAGGACACCTGCCTGAGTCCTGGGAAGAAAGTGCTACAATGAAGAAAGAATGGAGTGAGTTGTTCCTTAGAGCCTGGCAGGAACGTGGAGAGCACCAGACAGCACAGGGCATTTGTGACCCTGGTGCCAGTGGCTTTGACACCAATGAGTGGTGGTGTCTGTGGTCGTTTCCAGGTGGCTTCACAGCCATATGTGATCTCTGTAACAGAACTCAGCACAGCAATCCACGGCAGAGCTGGAGATGAATGATGAATGCTAGTGACAATGCTAGTCTGTTCTATTAATATGTACCTGTGTGAAATGCTCTCTAGGGTGTCCTAGAACCAGCAGGGGAGAAAATGACGAGGCTGGAGGGTTCAAGTAGTAAATGGGACTGAACCAGAAAAACGCTCTTTTTTGATTCTGGGCTGGTATAGCAGGTGATAGCAGGTGACAGTAACAGTTACAAGTGTTAATCCTCTCATCTGCCTCTAACAGTTTTAGAGTGTCACAGAGGCAAATTTGGACTCATCCCAAGCCATATCCCCTGAGGTGGACAGTAAAAGCCTCCAAAGTTCTAATGATCAGTTTATTAATCCTGGTTCAATAGGGCAGGGATATACTCCAAGTCATTCAACAAGCAGTTCCCTCACTGTCAGATACCACTTGCCTATAAATACAGTCCATGAGTTGATGGTATTGGCACAGCCAACCTAAACTTGAGTGTGATCCGGAGAAATGGCTTCTGTCCTGCGAGAGGGAAAGCAAAAGAAAACAGACACGTGTTTATCAACCGTGAATCCCGTCCCTAATAGAAAATACCAGCTTATAAATCTAACAATTTAAAGTAAGTCCTGGCCGGGCGCGGTGGCTTACACCTGTAATCCTAGCACTCTGGGAGGCCAAGGCGGGAGGATCTTTCAAGGTCAGGAGTTAAAGACCAGCATGAGCAAGAGCGAGACCCCGTCTCTACTAAAAACAGAAAGAAATTAGCTGGACAACTAAAAACAGGTAGGAAAAAAAATTAGCCAGGCATGATGGCACATGCCTGTAGTCCCAGCTGCTCGGGAGGCTGAGGCAGGAGGGTCGTTTGAGCCCAGGAGTTTGAGGTTGCTGCGAGCTAGGCTGACGTCACGGCACTCTAGCCCAGGCAACAGAGCAAGACTCTGTCTCAAAAGTAAATAAATAAATAAAGTAAGTCCAACATGGAGAGGTAAGTCTATTCTCCCCATGCAGATGGTTATTTCCACCTTCCACCTAAAGAACACTGAGGGAGAGATGTCAAAATGGCAAATAGTCAAGGGAGGAAACATAGGCAAGATTTGCAGTTTGGATTAGATCACTTCTGAAAATCATTTCCTGGGCTTACATGTGATCATGTGTTGTGACGTTATTTATAGGCATGTGCTATCTTACCAAGAGTGAATCTATATGTTAAGAAAAATTATCCAAAACTTGAAAATAAGACAAAAAATATTACATGTACCATTTAATGTCATGCCATAGCTTCATCTAAACCAGCCCATCTGAGGGATTATCTGATACTCTAGGGGAGGTAACTGAGTTAGGTTTACTGATTATCAATAATTAGGGTCAACACTCTGTAAAGTTAGGTGTTAACTTGAGAAGATTGCTAAGTTGCAAATGACTTTTGTTCAGTAGAAATGAAAACGAATTCAAATGTTTTCAAACAGAAAACAAAACGAACTCCAGAGTCTGATCTTATTGCCATGTAGGACGTTAACCAATTTTGTCTAGCTTTGCAAACCTACTTCTCCAACCTTAGTTCCATATATAGCAGTCTTTTGTATTCTTTGATTTGGCTTTGTCATCTGCTGGTTCCCTCACTAATGAGTCAGATAAATCTCTGATAATATATCTGTATGAGAATCATGTTTGTAACATTGTATAGAAATCTTCTTCTCCAAAATTCTCGGTGGGCTTCCCTGTTTATAATTATCCATCTTATTCTCCATGCATCGTAGTGAATCGGACTCATCTGGCTTTCATTTCTCAGCTGGCGGATTAGACAAAGTCTGTTTTTTGTTGTTTTTTAAAAAAGAAAGTTTCTTTCATGTCTACTTTAAGCCAATTCACTTCAGGAAGTTGCTTGGTGACCTTTTCGGCCCAGCATTGTGCTGGTTACTTCATAAATCACAGAAGAAAAGGTCATAGTTCTGTCCTTAAGTATCTCACAGACCACGTGGAGAGATGCATCAGGTACATTTTTTATAATAGTCATCTGTTTTGAGACATTGCTATGGTATGTGCAGACCAGTTAGCTACCTTGAGCTCTAAGGTTAATCTGATTTTATTCTAGGATCTAGAAAAAAAAAGTAGCAAGAAAGATGACTGTAGCCGTAACAAGTTTCAGCCTCTGCTGGCTCCCTCCCAAGCTAATCGGCCTGGGAGATGGATTTCCCCTCCAGCCAGCATCTTGTTCAGCATTTCTGCTCATCATGCTTCTGGCATTGCTTCCTCAGAGGACTGTCCATCATTCCTAAACCATCTCTGGTCCTCTTGATAAATCAGCAGACAGATGCTGGGGATGCAGAATGGAAATTCAGAAAATAGACCGGATTCACAGACACACTCCCTCCTTCTTGTTACCTTGGCTTCTCACATCAGAGAGAATCAGCAGGCAGTCTGGCAGTGAATCGGGAAAGGCGTGTGCGTGTGTGCATGTGTGTGTGCGTGTGTGTGTGTTGGGGGGGTAGGAGCATTTGGAGTAAAAGGGAGAAGGTTCCTCGGATGGGTTTGAGGGGAGAAAGCTTCTAAGCTGGGGTCCTCTAATCTTTCTGAATTCTTAGAGGTCCATCTTTGAGGAATACTTTGGAGAATGATGTTAATTGTACTCTCTTCGAGATCAGAAACAAAGGCCAGTGTGTTCAGTGTTGATACAAAGACGGAGAGAGGAAAGAACAGGCTTTGGTGCCCACATGTTCGTTTGGATAAAAGGCTAAGAACCGGGGGTAGAGGGGGGAACAGGCGGCCAGACTTCCGTTAAACTACTTTTTAAATGAAACCCAGCTGAAGGTCTCCCAGGCCCTTCAGATCCAGATAAGGTTTGTTTGAACTGTCTAGACTGTGGAAAAGCTAGAGCCCTCTCCCATAATTCTGTGAATTATTAAGGGATCTATATGATCTTATTAGCTCTGGCTCCAGCTTTCTGCCACAGCTGAGTTCTTGTCCTCTGCCCTATATCTTGTGGCCGTTCCTTTATTTTCACTCTGGCTTTAACCCAAACATGAAAGAACTTGGCCCTCTTTCCTTGCTTTCCACAAAATAACCATTCGCACGTGGAGATGAAAGAGATTTATGTGCAGCAACATAAACTATTTAAAATTGAGTAGTGGATATTCCTCTTCTTAAAAGTCCTTTGGCCACCCTGCCTTCTTGCTCTGCCGTCCCCTAGATCCTCTTATTCTTTTATATAAAGGCAGTGTGGTCTGATTGTCAGGAGCATGGAGGCTGTCTGCTAGATTTCACATCCTAGTCTAATCCTCATTAGCTGTGTGCCTTAGGTAAGTCGCCTTGCCTCTCCATGCCTCATCCTTCCCATCTGTAAAGTGGAGACAATAGCCCACCTACCTCATGAAGTAGCTGTGAGCATAAGAGGAGACATATATTGCCAATAAGCACATTAAGAGATGCTCAACATCATGATTTGTCAGGGAAGTGTAAATCAAAATCACAATGAGATACCATTTCACCCCCACTGGGATGGCCAGAATAAAAATTTCTGGTAACAGTAAGTGATGGTGAGGATGTGAAGAAATCACAACCCTCACATACTGCTGGTGGGAATGTAAAATGAGGCCAGCTGCTTTGGAAAACAGTCTGGCAAGTTCTCAAATGGTTAAACATAGAGTTACATATGACTCAGCAAGTCCACTCCTAGGTATATACCCCAGAGCAGCAGTCCCCAACCTTTTTGGCACCAGGGACTGGTTTCATGGAAAACAATTTTTCCACGGAAGGGAGGGAGGCGGCGCTTAGATGCTGACTCGAGTGATGGGGAGTGGCTGTAAATACAGGTGAAGCTTCGGGCTCACCTGCCCCTCACCCCCTGCTGGGCAGCCCCTGGTACTTAAGTTTCATGGAAGACAATTTTTCCTGGGTGGGGGGTGGGGAGGTATGGCGGAGCTCTGTGACCTGGTCCGTGGCCTGGGGGTTGGGGACTGCAGCCTTAGAGGAATGAAAACAAAAGTCCACACAAAAACTTGTACACAAATGCTCATTGTGGCGTTATTCGTAATAGCCAAAAGGTGGACACAATCCAATGTCCATTAACTGACAAATGGATAAACAAAATGTGTTACATACATACAGTAGAATTTTATTCAGCCACAAAAAAGAATGAAATACTGATATAAGCTATAATGTGAAAGAATCTTGAAAACGTTGTGCTGCAAGAAAGAAGCCAGTTGTAAAAGACCATGTACTGTACCATTCTATTTGCATGGAAGGTCCAGAATAGGGAAACCTACCAAAAGTAGATTAGTGATTGCTTAGGACTGAGGGATGGGGTGTAGGGAATAGGAGGGTAATAACTAAAGGATATGGGGTTTGTTTTTGAGGAGGTGCAAATGTGCTAAAATCGACTGTGGTGATGTTTGTACATATCCGTGAATATTCTAAAAACCACTTTAAATGGGTGAAATGTATATAGCACGTGAATTCTATCTTAACAAAGCTGTTTTTTTTTTTTTTTTTAAAAAAAAAAGAGGCGATGTGTATTTATATTTATAACAGAAAGTTCGGGGTCCTGAGAGGAAAGAGATGGCACATTCCAATTATTCGGAATCAGAGATCAGTGAAGGTCTATTCACAAAGGTGGGCAGGGTGAGGGGAAACTAGAGATGGTGGAGTGTCCCGTGGGCAACGAAGGGGATCCAGAGAATGGACTGCAGTAGAAAGGGTGGCCCCATACGGGCTGTGGCTGTCACAGAGAGAGCAGGCACTGCCTCCCTGCAGCCTACCAGAGAGGAGCCAGGAGAACCAACGCCTCAACATGATCACTCTTCATCTGCTGGGGCTCCCTTCATGGGACCCACCGTGAGCCTGTGGAGCCCACCGAGGAGCCCTGAGATGCAGCACATTAGAGTTACCCTGCCTGGGCACAATTATTATGATGTGCACCAACTCAGCCTTTTTTTGTTTTGTCACCTCTTCACCGCCCCGCCCTAGGGCCAATCTTCTAGGACCAGGCCTTTCTCACTAAAGAGTCTAAAAAGGTAGGTTCTTAACTAAAATGTTTGTTCACTAAGAGGTTTGGGTACTTTTCTCTAGCAAAATATTTGCAGCCTTCTGCAAAGATGCTCCATGGACTTTCTCTGAGAGTAGCTGGAGAAACAAAACTACAACATCACAATGCTGTCCCCAAGCTATACCCAGAGAGTGGGAGTGGGGGGAAGGGGACAAACGAGCTGAACTGTGGGGTGGCACCCTTGCCTTGCTGCTCAGGTGTAGGAAGTATATGCTGATAAGAGACAGACTTTCCACTCCCCCTTCTATTCATACTAATAGTACCACATCTCCACAGGCCTGTGTTTATTCCTCCCTGATGTTATGTCCTCCCAGAAGTATGGCCTTTTTCTGGTAGATTGGTGAATCTATATTTGGACTAAGATATGGGCAGAAAGGGGTATGACTACCTGTTATGGGATGAATTGCATTCCCCAAAAATCCATATATCAAAGTCCTAACCCTGAGTAGTTCAGAATGTGACTGTATTTGGAGATAGGGTCTTTAAAAAGGTGATTAAGGTAAAATGGAGCCATTAGGGCGGGCCTTAATCCAATAGGATTTGTATCCTTATAAGAAAAGATTAGGACATAGACCCAGAGGAAGACCATGTGAAGACACAGGGAGAAGATGGCATCTACAAGCCAAGGAGAAGGCCTCAGAAGGAACCACCCTTGCTTACACCTTGATCTTGGACTTCTAGCCTCCAGAATTGAAAATAAATTTTCATCTTTGAAGCTACCCAATCTGTGGTACTGTGTTATGGCAGCCCTAGCAAATGCATACACTACTTCCAGAATGTCAGCTGCCCACCTTTCTCCTCCAACTTATGCCTTTAGAAGGTTGAGAACAAGGCCACTTGAGTCCTGCTTGGGATTTTGCTTCCCAGCTCTGCACTACTGTTTTACTCACAGGAAGTGTCAGGTGCTATATTAATATTTTGATTCAAATATACATTCTGCTGCATACAACTGAGGAATATAAGAAATATCACGTTTCATTTTCTTTCTTCAAAACAAATTTAATCAGCTCTGAACCTCATCCCTCCTAGTTGACCAGAAACTCAATCTCAGTCATACCCTTCCAGATTTGTGCAAAGGTCCTGGAGATCTTACAGTGTCTACAACATTTAGGGAAGTGCTTCTGATCTGGTCTTCAGTTACTCTGGTGTCTGTTCACTTGCTTATTTTCCAAACTTTTGTGAGCTCTTAGCAATTTCACTGTTTTTGTGCCATGCTTGGGCAGGGGGTATTTGCAATACCTTTCCTTCCTGTTCTAGAAGCCTTCAAAATTCCTTTCCTTTGGCTGCTTCCATCTCCTCCAACTCTACCCTCAATGTCCTCACCTTCAGGACAAGCCAACAAAGTTCTCTTGGCCTGGAAAGTGCTGTTTGACCTCCCCCCACAAACCTCCCCAAGGCAAGGAGCACAAAGGACTGGTTAACTTCTTGGTGCAGATCTGTAGGAACATCTACAGCAATAAAAACAGCATAAATTAGTATCTCAGTAAGTCACCCTGCTTTGTTTTATGGAGTATAAGGAAGCCATCACACTCCCTGAGCCAGATTTCTATCAGAGTACAGCTGGAATTCTGTCACTGAAGGAGCAAGAACTCAGCTGTCATTTCCTCCCAGTTCAGCTTCCTGTGGGGCGCAAAGGCAACCCTACAAATGATGGCTGCTGGGTTAGATTCCTTTTTGTGCCCAAGAGCCTCAAGCAGCTTTTTTCTGACCGGGGGAGTTAAATCAATGCAGCCAGATTTAGTCTTCGCCTCAGGTTTCACAGCAGACAGAACAAACTGGGAAATCTCCCTGCCCACTCACAGTGGCTGGGAAGAACTCCGTGACAGGTGTTACACAGCCATTCCCCTCCCATCGACACCTTCTCTCCGAGCTGGAAGTAGAAAGGGAAACAGATCAAAAACTCCAATTCCAAGTGCAGCCACTTTCTGGGGAATGATTAGGATCCCAGGGAGGAGATGGGCTCACTCTGAGTATCTCACCAAGAAGGACAAATCTGCTGCTGAGGTGCCGGAGCCAGGGGAGATGCAGGTGGCCCAGGGCTCACTCAGCCTCTGCACGTCCTTCATTTGCAAAACAGCTTCATTCAGCGACTTCCAGAAATCCAGCCTCCTTCAGCAAGCCTTCCTGGACTTTTTGGAAAAAAGAGAACCCTCCTAGTAGAAAATTTAAGCCTTTCCCTCCTATTAGCCTTCATCCCTGCCTCTCAGACAGACAGACAGACAGACAGACACACACACACACACACACACACGCCCCTGTATAAATGTTTAATTTTGTTTGGAAGCTTATCCCTGTCTAGAGGTGCCAGGATGACTGTTCTTTGTGCCCCCTCTCCAGGCCCACACGAGGATTTGCTACTTGTAAACCGACACTAGTTATATGGGGTGATAGCATCTGTTCTCCTCTTCTGTATATTTAGGGAGCTTTTCTTGAGGGTAGACCATGGTGTGGAGAGTGCACAATGGGTGAGAGAAGAGTGAATGTCCTCAGCCTCACAGGGAGATTCAGACAACCAGTGGGAAAGTCTAGAGGAGGGCGTGATTAAAGCTGATAGTGAACAGTGATGATTTCACAGAGATTATCATTTCAGGGGGGTCTTGAAAGAGGAGTGAGAGTTCAACAGGGCAGAAGTGGCAACTGGGCATCTGGCAAAGGAAACAGGATGGTCAAAGATCTCTATCATCTGACCTTGCTTTATTCTCTCCAAGCACTTGGCATCGTCTGAAACTGTCCTTTTATCTAGCTTCTGATTGTTTTTCTGTCTACCCCATGCACTCTATGAGTGCAGGAAACAAGCCTGTCTCATTCTCTGCTGTGTCCTAAATGCCTAAAATAACTCCTGGCACATTGTGGCTGCTCAGTACATACATGTGAAATGAATGAATCAACGAGCAGTCCAAGGGAAAGGGAGAGAAGGGAACTCTATGAGCTCCAAAATTATGTGTTTTCATTTAATCCCTACAGTATCATCCAAGAAAGATATCATCATCTCCACCTTACGAATAAGAAAAGTGAGGTAAGACAAAGGTGAGCAACTTGCCAAAGGTCACGCACCCAGTAAAAGGGAAAGCCAGGATTCCAAGCCCAGGTTATCCATTTGCAAAGTCTGTATTACGGCAGGAAGAGGCTAAGGCAGGCCTGAACTAAGTAAAGCTGTGGGAAGAAGTTAGAGAGACGAGCTCGTGGTTGGGGCAGTGTGCCGATAAAACTGACAAGACTTGGACCCAGCCTGAAAAGGAGAAATCCCTTTGCAGACTCAGCTCCATCCAAGTAGCTCATCCTGTCCTCCCTCCCCATTTGAGTTAATCACGTGGGGATTACAGAAAAAACTTGTGGCCTTAGCCACTAGCTAACTGTTTAACTTTGGGAGACTTACCAACTTCTCTGACCATCTACTTCCCATGCTACATAGTGATAAATAAATAATAGGTTAGTTTTAAGGGTTGTGAGATGATATATATAAAGCACCCAGGACAGTTCCTGGCCCATAGCAGTGTTCAATAAATATTATTTCACTTATCTTCCCCCATGGTTTCCTGATGTGTTTTGGCCTTGGAAATACTCTTCCCAAGAGGAGGACATCCACCCCAGCATAGGTATGGTAGTGGTAGTCTCAAGAAGGAGGGGACAATCTAGGCCTCAGAGAAGTGGATTGGTAAGAGGGCAGGAAAGTATTCAGTAGAGAAAATGTCCCTCTCTGTGAGGAAAACCCTGACCTCTCTGGAAAAAGGTTTAGATAAGAAAACAGAATTTGAAGGGATTATGGCTAAACTCTTCTCTGCAGAAAAGGTGTAGCCAGAGGTTGGTGAGGGGCAGCCAGGGACCACTTGGTTTGGGCCTTGCATTTATAAATTTGGCTATGAATAACCAAATAAGGTTATTCATAATTATTATAATTTGGGGTTTGTGTTAAAAGTTAATTTTTAAAACATTTTGAGTGTTAATATGCCATAGCACCTACTAGAGATTTTCCATTTCTTAAAGCATTATGTTCACTACTCTATAAAGTTGTTTCCTGAAGTAAATACACTATCTATGGAATAATTTTAATAGGTGTTAACTTATAAACAATTAAATTGTACCACAACTTTGTATAACTGCTTTTGAATTTCATTTCCTATGTGTTGGAGTTGTTAAAAAAAAAAAAAAAAAAAAAAAAAAAAAGAGGGCTGGGTCTCTGAGTCTCCTCCAGCTCTGGAAGCTGCTGAGAGAGGCCCCTGGGGAGAGGTGAAGACCCGGTTACTGTACTTGTTTATAGCGCCACCTGCTGTGTGTAATATATAAAAGTGTCAAGCTTCCTCCTCCTTCAGAGTTGGAATTTGCAGAGTAAAATCCCCACAGCTTTTATCTCAAGCATTCTCTCTCAAAATCTCCTTTCCTTCACTTGAAAAGTATGAGGCACATAAGAATAATCCCAAATAACAGTTAATGTCCTAAGACTTCCCCCTGCCTTTTTTTTAGCTTTGTAATGTGGAAGAGAAGGTCTGTATGCAATAAGATTCATTGAGCATTTACTATGTGCCAGGTACTATTCTAAGTGCCCTGCATGGATTAAGTAACTTAATTATTATAACTCTAAAGGTAGGTATTATTACTATCCTCATTTTATAGATGATAACTGAGGCACAGAGAGTTTAAGGAATTTGCGAAAAGTCACACAGCTAGAAAGTAGTAAAGATGTAAACCTAGGCAGCCTGGCTTCAACGTCCATGATTTTAGCCACTGTTATGCTTCTTCTCTGTGTATGTGTGTATTTCAAGAAAAAAGATCTTTTTATTTGGACTGATGTTAAGAATTTAATTTCTCTGGGTAAAGCTCAATAAGCCAGGATAAACAGGGCAGCAAAGGAGTGAAAAGTATGCTGTAAATAATACTATGAGACACTATGCTTTTTAGATGCATAGATTCCTCTTTACAAAGTCATATAATCCAGATGGATGGCACAGTAAATAACTCAATGTTGGTTTATAAAACTCTCCCCAAGAAAATATTATAATCTCCCTTATTCCTTCTTTTAAGGATTTAAAAGAATTCAACAATTTAGGAGAATTCTTTTTCAAAAAGGGTAATTATGGCTACTATTTATTGAGTGCTTTCTTTTCTCTTTGTTTTTAGGAAAGTAATGATCTAGTGAGCAACAATGCAGGTTCTAAGGGTCACAATTCCGTGGTGCTGCAGACCAAGCAAGTTACTTCACAGCTAAGTGTCAGATTCCTTCTCTATAAAATGGGGAAAAATGATGATATCTGAAATGAATATTAGGGTTAAGTGATTTAATACATGTTAAGAGCTTGGAAGAGTTTCTGGCACTTAATAAGTGTCCCAAAAAATGTTACCTGGTATTATAATGTGCCAGGCTCTGTGCTAAGCAGATTATTAATGAAACACCTTTTACTGCAAAAGTCTATATTTTATATAAATTGTTGGCTATTATTATTTACGCAAAAAAGAATCTGGGAGGAAACATTAACAAGATATTAATAGTAGTTATCACCAAATACATACAGTTTTGATTTTTGTTTTTCACTGTTTTACTTGCTGAGTGAGCATTAGTTCCTTTTTAATAAATAAGACTAAAAGTAAAGAATAACTTCCCAGAAAAAAAAAAAGAGTTGAAGGAACTAAGGATGATTGGCTTAGAGAAGTCAAGTCTCAGGGGACATGGTTGATATCTTCAAATAGCTGAGAGTTAACAAGTGGAAAAGAAACTTCAGAAACAGAACTAGGACCAATGGATGGAAGTTTCAGTGTCCCTAACAATCAGAGCTGATTAGAAAAGCCACAATGAGCAGCCCATCCTTGAAGGCATTCAAGCAGTGGCTGGAGGCCACCTCTCAGACATAACCTGCAGGTAATTCACAGATCAAGTGGCAGATTGGATCAAAAGACCTCTAAATTTCTACGAAATCAGGGGTTGTCATTTATCCCGATTTTGCTTTGAAATACACTAGAAGAGATGAAAAATAGGTGGTCACCAGCTTTCAGAGAGTCGAAATTCACTCTCCTGCCAATTATTTTTCTGCTACTATTGTTTCCATAAATCCTATGAGAAGACACTTGTCCTCCCTCATTGTTTGGATCCAGTATGGATCAGAGACGTCAGAAGTGACAGCGCAGAGACTCCTGACTGTTCATATTCACTGCCATCAGATGGCCAGGCATCAACCCTGAAATACAGTCTCAATGCCGGTGTCCACAGAGAACAAAGAACAGGCAGCACCTTTGGATTTCAAGAGTCTGTGATGCCATTTTTGTTTTCTATATTAGTTAGGAATTACTAATAGAGACCTGGCTTCAGTGGCTTAAATGAATTAGGGGTTTATGTGTTCACGTAAAAGGAATGCTCGGGATACTGTGTAGGACTGGTATAGCAGCTCCAGAATGTGCTTGGAGAACCAGGCTCCTTCTCTTTCTGGACCACCATCCTCCGTGCAGAGCTTCCAGCCTCAGGAGCTTCAGCCATCACTTCTGCGTTCCAAGCACGAAAAGAGGAAGAACAAGAGGTAAAGGGGGTGTTCCTCTCAGTTTTAAAGAACTCTCCTATAGTCTGGGATACTCTGGAGGCTAAAACAAAAAACAAACACACAAACAAAAAGAACTCTCCTAGAAGTGCCACCCAATAGTTAGTGCTTATGTCTCACTGGCTGCATCTTACTGCAGCGGGGGATGGGAGTAGGGATTGAGCTGGAAAATGCAGTGTTTTCACTTGGTGCATTGTCACCCCATGAAATACCAGGGATCTGGTAGCAGGGAAGGAGGTGAACATAGGGCAAACAGTAGTCTTCTCTTTCTCTCAGTCTCCCTAGAAGGACAGCAGAGATTATTCCCTAATTTACAAAGATGAGAAAACTGAGAAATGGCCATGAGGACTTGCTCAGAGCCACAGGATGTCGGCGGCGATGTTGGTCCGAACACCCAGCTCGAGGCTGGCTTTGAAAAATGAGAGAACACAAGACAGAAACCCATGAACATCTGCGGACAAACACCAGCTGTGAGCCCAGGGCCATCTCTCCCTGCAGAGGTCAGTGAGGACAAGGGCTGCAGGACACCAGGGCAGATGCCTCCGTGGTGGCGCTCTGTGTCACTCCCTGGGTTGGCAAGAGGTAGACAGCTTTGGCCTTGGCTCAGCTGGGAGAGCAGATGGGCAGGAACTCAGCACAGCTTCCAAATCAGCCAAGCGGCAGACTGCCTTCCTTCCCTCTCTGGGTCAGCAGAGGCTACAGTTGCCATCTGGTCACAGCCAGCTGCAGAGGCCCAAGACTGAAGGCCACGAAAGCCTGGCCAGGGGCACCAAGGAATGTGCCATCCCTCACCTGACTGCGAGGGGCCATAATGAGGAGAGGCAAGTGAGATGTTTCCCCAGCAGTAAGGGGACATCTGGATTGAGCTGCCCACCAGGGACAGACTGAGATTTCCCTGTGCAGAGAAAACGACTCCTTGTGACAATCAGATCTTAGTCCTGACTCGAGCACAGGGCTCTAACTATTGAGAAAACCAGCCTATTTGTTTGAAAAAGGCCTGGAGCTCTGTTCATTCTCATGCCATTACTTCCCCTAGGAATAACGGCAGTGTGGCCAGAGGTGTAAGGAGAACCCAGGCCTCACTACTCTTAAATACATGCAATGCCAGCAGAGGCAACTCCTGCCCACCTCCGAAGAGGGGAAGGTCCTCGTAGAAGGGAAATAGAAACAAAGCAAACTTGGTGAGTGCATATGAATGCATGTTTAGCTTTAGAAACAGGACAAAAAATATCAGAGTTTTATTGCAATTCTGGTTAGAGTACATGGTATAGGAGGAAGAGATGTAAAGTTTTAAGAAAGAAACATACTTTCTCCTGTCAGCCGAACATGGTGGGGTTCACTTGGGAGGAAGTGACTAGACTCAGAGGGAAAGGAAAGTGAATTCTTATCTCTCTTTTTAACCTTCCAAAGATTACAACAATTTTGAATTATCTATGTATCTACTCCCCATTCACTGACTATATAATTATAGGCTGACTGACAATTATTCAGCGTTCTATGTAGCCAGGTTTCCAGAAAAGCTTTTTAAAATGAGAAGTCTGGAGTAGAAATTTGGTGATGAATATCACTATGATGCTCCTTTAAGAGAGAGAAACTGGGAAAGGGACTGGAAGGGGAGCAGAGGAGGGGGAGGGCCAGCTGTGAAGGCCCTGAAAGCAGCAGTGGAGGCATTTCCACAACATTCCTCTTCCACAAAGCTTCTGGCACCTCACAGCCACCTGCAGGTTGCACAATGAGGCTCTTCAGATGATTATAAAGAACTTCCAACTCCTGCTCTCTCGCCCCAGGCCTTCTGTAATCTTGAGACCCCAGACTCATCAAATCTGAACTCTGGCAGCCTGAAGATCCGCGTGGCCTTGGGAAGGCTGGGCAGAAGGCGGCCAGCAGGCTCTGGCACCACCTGCCTTTTCCTCTCCTTCCTCGGCGGCCTGGCTCCTTGCCCCCACAAGGGCACAATCAAGGCTCAGAGCATTCATGAGCCCCCCTCAAACCTCTGGGGTGTGAAGAGTCAGCAGGGACACAGTCCCCGTCCCTGCCGAGGCCATCTGCACTCAATTATAAGCCCTTTGGAAGCCAGCAGAGGGCTGTTTAGCTGCTGCTGGTTCTCTATGATTAGCTCGTTCTTGTTTTTTGAATATTGCACGTGGTGCAGCCAGCTGTGAGATGCTTTTTCTCCTTCAAAAAGAAAAGTGCTAAGCTAGTTATTATTACTATGGGGAAAGGAAAAAAGTTTAAAAGTCTTACTTTCTGGAAAATTTCCCTTCCTCACCTTATAATTCCACTCTTCCCAGGATTGGGACCATTCCTTTGTCTATTTTTTACAGTCACTATGTAGGCACTTGCTTGCTGCAAATAAGACTTGCTAACAAATATCAAGATGGTGTGTAATTCCAATTGATGCATTATTATCCATATTCCAGCAGCATCTCCTCTCTCCCTTGTGTGTATATGAGAGACCGTATGTTAAGGCAGCCTTTTAATGAAACCACTCCGAGATTCAACTCTGCAATGCACGCAAAAGCCAGGGCCAACTGCTGAGTCTTACCTTCTTTCCAGGTGACGAGCTAGGAACAGGGCAACGGTTCTTTGTTCACATTTGAAATCTTCAGTGTGCTCTGCAGACAAGAAGCAGTTGGCTGGGTTTGGCTCCAAGCCAGCATGGAAATAATTAGGGATGCTTAATAAAATGCACATGTCTGGGGCTACATCATGGACCTGAAATACAGGCTCACATAGGAGTGGAGAGCCAGAGAAGCTGGAGATCAGGGAGTCTTGTGAATAGTGATAGTAAAAGCCATGAGATGAGCTACAATTCACAGGCAAAAAAATATGCAAACAGAAGAAGATGGGGGTGATCACAGTCCCTTTGCCTCATATTTCTGAACTAGGCTAAAAAACTCATTTCTTTTCTCATAATATATAGGATCTATGGTAAACAGCAGCATAAATATGCCAATACCCACAGGGCACATCTATAGATGTAAGCACACCTAGCACTCAAATCTTAGCTTTTAAAATAATTTTCCACTAAAAGAAAGCAGGGTTGGAGTAGAGAAACCTGAAATTTCTACAGTCAAAAAATAGAGCAATGCCCAAGTCGAAGGGGAACATGTCAAAAGGACACAGAAGTCAGCTTGACGGTGCTTCCGCTAGCCATCTCGGATACTGGTTACACATCTGTAGAAAAAATGACAATACTGGAATGGCACCCACTGAATGAAGGAAAATACAAGTCCACACTTGTACAGGTTGAATATCTCTTAGCTGAAATGTTTGGGACCAGAAGTATTTCAGATTTTGAATTTTGTTTTTGATTTTGAAATATCTGCATTATTTTGCAATCCAAAATGCTCCAATGAGCATTTCCTTTGAGTTCAGGTCGGTGCTCAAAAAGTTTTGAATTTTAGAGCATCTTGGATTTCAGATTTTTGGATTAGGGAGGTTTGATCTGTATAAATTAATACATGAAGCATGAAAGAGTCACTCTACAGTGGAGAAGTCTGGCAAACACCACCTTAAACAAGTGGTCAAAGTTAGCATCATCAGTAATGGACAAATGGAAGTCGTGTGCCACCTGATGGGATGCAGTAAGGACACAGGCATCACTTCTGTGCTGTCCCTGCCAAAGATGCATAACCTAAATCTAATCATAAGGAAACATCATCCTACCAGATAACTGGCCTGTAATCTTCAAAAATGTCAAGGTCAAGAAAGCCACAAAAAGCTGAGGTATCTATTCTAGAATAAAAGACACTAAAACACACATGGCACCAAAAGGCCATATGTAATGCTGAACTGCATTCTTTTGTCATAAAGAACATTATTGGGACATTTGGCAAAATCTGAACTGGGTCCAAGGATTAGATGGCAATAAGGTATTAATGGCAATTTCCTTATTTTGATAGCTATTCTGTGGTTATATAGAACAATATCCTTGTTTATAGGAAATACACACTAACGTATTTGGGATGATAGGCCTATTGGGTCAGCAACTTACTCTCAAATGGTTCAGGTTCTGCATTTGTAATTCTTCTGTCTGAGAATGTTTCAAAATAAAAATGTTTTAAAAAGTACAATTTCTTTTTTATCTGTTATAACTCAAAAAATGACTACAGTAATTACAAAGACACTGATGGTGAAGACTGATGTTTCAACATTGAGCTTCAACAAATTTCTGGAAATAGAGTAGAAATTATTGTTATCTTATATAATCTGAAACATATATTTTAACTAAATAAAAACTTTTTTTTTCCCTATAGAAGCCTTTACCACATTTTGTGTTATTTTCTAGTACTGTTTGACAATTTTTACAAGGAAATGAAAAAAACCACAAGGATATAAAATTTTAAATAAAATGAAATAAACAAAATAATCTTTGGAGCAGGTCTAATCCTTTTCCTTACCTTAAGCTGAATGAGGCAGAACGGCCGGGAAATTTAGGCAAGGGCAGGGTCATCAAGGAAATCGTCATGATCCTGGTGTAGTCTATAGACAGTAGGGTATCGTTTTTCCTTCTTTTAATAGCAAAGGGGATGGGAAAAGCTAGAGACCCCGGAACCTCCCAGTTTCCCCTCCCAGCCCTGCTGATAACAAGGTGGGCAATCGTCTGCCACTTGGAGCCTCAGTTTCCCCACGTGTTAAATGGTTACAGTTTCTCCACTAGAGTTAATCCAAGTTAATCCTTACCTGGCCAGCCATAAATTGCTTTTAAAATGTGGTTATTACCTCATGAGACTCAAAAGGCCATCCTTTCACTGTATGTAGTCCCTCCCTAAACCAATATTTATAGAATCAACCCAGGCTCTAATTCCAAAGGACAACCCAGCCCTGCCCTGCCCTGCCCTGAGGGACTTTTTTGAGCCTCAGAAGGGGAGCAGGTCAATTTCTGCTCCTGCCTGAAGGAGGGGGACAGCTTTCTCAGCCCACTTCCCATATGCAAAGTCAGTCCTGGCTCTGTTCACTCATAAAAAGCAAGTACTGGGGCCCCCCAAGCTAGGGAAGGGTCAGCTGGTGCCTAACTCCACTTGGAGAGTAGTGGAAGGAGCAGCTGGGATTCAAAACATTTACTATTATGAGTTAAAAAAGGATCAGTGAATGAATGTACTCTTCTAGATTGAACTGAAGTAGAATAAGGTTTTAAAAAGTTTGGCTGGCAGAAAATAACAGTTTTACAAAACCTATGCCATCCAAAATTAAGATGACAAGCAGCAGCAAAAAGCATTCCAATTTCTCATAACCAGTTTTCACAGGCAATGATGTGTATGCCTTACTTTAAGAAAGTGTGAAACAAACAGGCAAATCTCAAAGAATTTACCAAGCGAAATAAGTTAGAGATAAAATCATAATAAAAGAATTTATGGCTTATAAAAAGATTTACAAGTGGAAGTTGCCTTCTATGATCTTCTCAGAGTCCTTCTAACCCCTTCTTCATCTCTGAAAGGTATGATTTACCAAAATTTGGTTTACATGTAACTTTTCAGGGACAAATGACCTGAAAAGAAAGAAGTATCAGATAATACTGACATGGCTAGTGCTCTTTACTTGTATCAATCCCTCTCCTGTATAAAAAATCAGAATTGGGTCCAAGTGGCAGAGGTTCAAGTACTATATATCATGCCAAATGCCATTTTCTGTCCAACAAAATCTCAGTTTTCTCCAGTAATAAAGAGGTGAACATTCTTCTTAGACTGTAGCATCTGTGCTGCTCGCTCCACACCAACTATGGCAGCTAACCTCTGGGCATCGTACTTGGAGTAGAGGACAGTGCAGGTCCACGTGGCTTCTTCTCCTCTGTCGGTAGCTCTCAGCATATTACAGATTTCACTGTAGAAGTGTGGATACGTTGGCAGTTCATAGAAAATCAGGTTCCTGATGCCTTTTATTGTATATCTGTTAGAATAGGAAAGAAAGAGGCTATGTCTACTTGAGAAACAATTTATGGAAAAGCTACCTAAGAGTTGTACAGAGGCATAGTTCACTCTTGTTGCTTCATGCTAAAGGAGGAAAATAATGGCACAGATAACAGAATAAATGTTATTTTAATTTGAGCTGGAAGGACTTATTTTTGTGACAATGTATTTGAATTTCTAATGTTTAGCTTAAGACAATGACAAAACAAATTTGTACTTCTTGAGCCTAATCTGTGCAGGCTGAGGTACAGTGGGAAAGAATAATAGAGCGGGATGAAAGATCTGTCACAGAAAACTTAGAAAACAGGAATTTATAATTTAACATTATTCTTATCACAAGGACAAAAAGAATGTTGCATACTGGAGATCAGGTCAGACCCAGTTACATAAAATAAACTGCACAATTGTAAATGCATTCCCCTTAGTCTTTTCTTGTCACTCTGTAGACATGTTAACTCCATGGCAGATGTCCCAAGTTCACCCATGTACAAATTCCTGCCTGAGGACCCATTAGGCATCATGAGAAAGCAATTAGTTTCAATAGCTTATGCATTTACACCTCCTTCCCTGCTGCAGTGGTGGTGGTGGGGAGTTAGACTCAAGGGACTCACCGTATGGTTTGGGTCGATGTCAAATGTTCCCTCTGGTACTCCACAACAAAAGATTTTATCCATTGACAAGGTTCTGATCTTTCCTGTTAGACTCACTCATATGTGGAAAATGTTAGCCTCCCTTGGGAATTTTATTGTATTCACAGAGGGGGATAAGCTTGTCTTTTTATCTCACAGTTCATCCTGATCTCTCTGGAAACCCTGCTTTTCCAAACTATAACTGTGATCCATCATGTGGTTTGCCTTTCAACTCACCTTTCTATAAAGAAGAAATTCTAATGGCTAATAAACTTGAATAAACGGTTCTACTTCAGCAGTTATCAAAACAAAAACAAACATTGAGTTCCACTTCTGCTTAGTAAGTACAACACTCAAGAGAATGTTTCTGCCGTATTAACAAGAAAAAGCTAGATAATCTACAAAAACATTCCTTTTCTTCAGCCCAGAAAGCTACTGTCATGAGGCAATCAGAAGAATTGAATTCAGGCCCGGTGCGGTGGCTCACGACTGTAATCCTAGCTCTCTGGGAGGC
>CAUYSK010085673.1:0-22709 GCA_963575035.1 Avahi laniger | reverse complement strand
GTGGGCAGATCGTTTGAGCTCAGGAGTTTGAGACCAGCCCGCGCAAGAGCGAGACCCCGTCTCTACTAAAAAAAACAGAATGAAATTCACTGGACAACTAAAACTATATAGAAAAAATTAGCCGGGCATGGTGACACATGCCTGTAGTTCCAGCTACTCGGGAGGCTAAGGCAGGAGGATCACTTGAGCCCAGGAGTTTGAGGTTGCTGTGAGCTAGGCTGACGCCACGGTACTCTAGCCCAGGCAACAGAGTGAGACTCTGTCTCAAAAATAAACAAACAAATATATAAAGAAACTGTTGTTGGGGGTAGTGGGGGAGAACTCTCCCCACTTTCACCACGCTAACAATTCCTGTTTTTAATTTCTATTATTACTTTACAATTTGTACATTTGCATCATTTTTCATAGTGGTAATCATAGTACAAAATATCCTATTTTGTATTCTGTATATTTTAAATGTTTTTCTTCTACAAAGTCATAACTAAGTTTTAATGATTTACCTTCTTTATATTTTCGGGCTATAGATGACTTCATGGAAGATGGAGCTTCCAGGCTGGAGCGCTGAGGGGAGGAGCAGATGAGAAGAACCTTTAGTCTTCCAAAGCTGGCAGCAAGGGGTCCCTCTCCCTGGGACATCCTGGGATTGCAGGCCTGTCCAGGGGGAGCTTGTGTTCAAGAACAAGAGCCCTTGGAGATGCGGATGCTGCCAAGAGGCCATGAGGGACCTTGAGACCAGGGCTTAGCACCCAGCTTAGCACAAGGAATGGGCACTTCCCACATCTCCATACCTTGTTTTCCAGAGGCAACCTCCTCAATTTTCCACGAGGGTTTCTTGAGGCTGCTTTTGTTGCTCTCATGTTCCATGTTTATTTGGAGTGGCTGAAGGAGATTGTGGACCTCTAAATCACCCCCCAAATCACCCCTTCGTGTGCCCACTGATCGCATGTTTAGCCTCAAGGACCGCCTGGAAGAACCACTCCCCACCAGATGTGTCACTACACCACTAAAGCACAAGCTCCAAAGAACTTGGAGTCACGGTTCTCCAAGGAACAGAACGAATAGTATGTGGAAAGGAGGAGGTGGGAAAGGAGAGAGAGAAAGAGAAACTGCCAGAAAAATTCCTTCTCGCTCGGGGGAGGTCAGTCTTTGTTCTATTATGGTCTTCAATTCATTGGATGTGACCCACCTATATTATGGAGTATAGTTTGCTTTGTCCAATGCCCACCAATTTAAATGTTAATCTCATCTAAAAACATCTTCACAGAATAATGTTTGACCAAATATCTGGCCAAGTTGACACCTAAAGTTTATCAGCACACTCCTTAAGGGCAGGAAGCCATGCCCTCTTAGTATTAATAGCCTGGGGCTGGGGAAGTGATGCATGTTCTTCACATACAGTTGACCCTTGAACTACGCAGGGTTAGAGGCACCAGCCACCTGCACAGTAGAAGATCCACATATAACTTTTTATTCCCTAAAAACTTAACTACTAATAGCCTACTGTTGACCACAAACCTTACTGATAACATAGTTGATTAAAACATATAATATTTTGTATGTTATATGTATTTATATATAAATATATATTGTATTCTCAGAATACAGTAAGCTATAGAAAAGAAAATGTTATTAAGGAAATCGTAAGGAAGGGAGATATATTAGCTATTCATTAAGTGAAAGTGGCTCAGCATAACGTTCTTTATGGCCTTTGTCTTCATTGTCTTCACATTGAATAGGCCGAGCAGGAGGAGGCTGGTCCTGCCATCTCCGGCATGGCAGAGGCGGAAGGAGAGGCAGGAGAAATAGCAGAGGCAGGCACACTTGGCGTGACTTTTACTGAAAAGTATCCATGTATAAGTGGACCCATGCAGTTCAAACCCATGTTGTTCAAGGGTCAAATATATTTTTGTTTTCACTGTAAAAGTAATCGATACAAATTTTAAATCAGAAGACAAATGAAGAAGCAAATTAAAGTTTTTCCCATCCCCAACTTAGTCCCCAGAGGCACCCCAGATAATATTTCATTGCATATCCTTCCAGTGTTTATTCTCTGTATGTATGAATTTTTTTACAAATCTGGGATCCAACTGTACACACTGTTCTGAAACTCATGTTTTTCCCTTGGTGGGGGTCTCATTGTTCCATGATCAGCACATTGTTTTAGCAGCTGCATAATGTCCCACTATACGGATGTACCTCAATTTATTTAATAGTCCCCTTATTTTTGTACATTTTACATTGTTTTCAGTTTGGGGCTATCACAAACAATACTACAATGAATATCACTGAATATCTCTTAGCCATCCTACTCAAGTATATTGTACAATGAAGACCTAATGGTGAACTTGTTAGATGAAAGGATATATACATTTTATATGTGGATAGATACTGTCAAATTAATAGGTGCCTAAAACTGGGTGTTGAATCGATTTTAAAAGATGCAGAGTTCTTTTCTTCCCCCCCCCTTTTTTTTTTTTTTTTGTGCTCAAGTATTTGCTGACTGGATAAAAAGATAGCATTCTAAAGCCAAGACAGCAGAGGAGGAAGGGAGAGAGAAACGGAAGGGGAAGGAAAGAATCGAGATTAAGAAAGAGGTGAGCATTCTTTTTCTTCCCCAGAGACAGGGTCTTGCTCTGTCACCCAGGCTGGAGTGCAGTGGCGCCATCATAGCTCACTGAGGAACGCCTGGGCTCCAGCGGGCCTTCTGCCTCAGCTGAGTAGCTGGGACTGCAGGTGCATGCTCTCACGCCGGGCTAAGGTGAGAATATTTTGATTGCAATTTATATCTTGCTCTATTGGTGCTGTAGCCAGCGTATTGTACCTCTGAGGTCTTTGAGGGTTGTACAAAATGACTCTCATGAGGTAAGCTCCAGGAAGACAGGACTCCATTTTGTCATTTATGTAACCCACGCTCTCAGAACAGAGCCTGATAGAAAGAAATTGTTGGGTAAATATTTGTTGAAAAACCAGGACTCATGGAGGTTAAGTTAAATAAGATATGAAAAATATCTTGCACATCATGCACTCAGTGCATGGTAGCTTCACTCAGAATAGCAGATACTATTAATAAATTGCGCTGTCAGTAAGTATTAGAACAGTGAGTAAATCTCGGTTTGCTGCCTCGAAGGCAAGTGCCTTCCCACTGCCTCACAGGGGGCACCGTTGGCTGAGAGACTGCATCTACAAGTGGGATTCAGGCTCTAGGCTTGGGCTGAAATTCACACAAGGACAGGGTCAAATACTGACAGCCATGCAGTTTGGAGTAAGCAAGGCTAGGGGTCCTGTAAGATTTAAGCCTGGCCTGGGGCTACATTTTCCACTGAGCCTCTGGTTGCTTGCTGTGTGGGGCGTAGTGGGAGGGAATACAAATGTTTTCTCCTGCAGAATTTCCTCGTACAATGTACAGACCAGTTTTCTTTGTGGCTTTGAAAGAAAGTGGCACGAATACTGCGTAGGTTCTGCCACATACCCTGTAGCTGTGGCAATTATACCATTTTGGATAATTGTCTTGTAATTGCTGCTGTGATTTAAAATCTAATGTTATCCTCCAATTGTTCTGATGTCTTTTCATGAATAATGCAATCATCCTGTGAGCCCTCTGCCAGTTTCTCATTTAGATGGGCCCTGTGTTTGAGTTATGCACCATTGTCCTACGCGCCATTGTCTCACAAAACTAATGCATGCGGCAGAGACAATACAGGAAATAATTAGGACCTGGCTAATTATGGGAAATGGGAATGTGAGTAAGGTATGAGGTCTTTTTCTGGAAATATTTCCAACCCCCTGTTGGCCTATAGGTAAGCAGGAGGGGAAGGGGCAGGATTTCTTTGAGACCATTAGTCTACCGCTATCTGTGTATGCTGGACATGCTTATACTGTCGGATGTGGTGGGATCTCTCTTTTCAGAACAGAAGGAAAACAGATTTTTCCATAGGGTGACTTTTCTCAGTTGTATTGTGTTGTCAGCACCAAATGCAAATAGTTCTGTAAACATGAGCTGGTGTGTCTCCCTACAAGGCCAAGATACCAATTGTTCATATGAATGGGCAATGGCAGCTTGGATTTCTGTTTTTAGTCTCTGGGACTTGGTTTACTATGATGAAAAGAAATCAATTGTATTCAGATGAGTAATGATAAAGTCATTTTAGAATTTCAATTTAGCTTCTACCCAGGGAGGGGACCATCTCAGCCTGGTAGAGTCTTGCTCACTTATTTCTATGCTGATGACACTGATGCCATCATTGCTGGGCGCTCTCTGGCCTAAGGAAAGTGAGTGGAGCTACCCTGACCTCCGTGTTATTTTTGCATGAGGGCAAAACTTTTCTGAGAAAGTTTAAAGCCAGCACCTGTCATTTAAAGGAGAGGCACCTGTCTGAGCATCCGTGGCTCCTCCCTGCCCTCAGCACCAAGTCCAGACTCCCTGGCTTGGCATCAGGGACCTTCAAGGACATGCCCGTCTGTTCATATCACCAACCTACAGGCCAACTGCACTGCGCTCCCTGCTGACTCCCCTCTGGGCCTTTGTACATGCTTTTACAGAGGTCGATTCTTCTACCTCTAGAATCGGTTTTCTCTGATTGCTTAAGCTTCTTTGTTGCCCCTCTTATGTTCTTCAGAGCCTCCTGAAGTTAGCCCTGTCTTAGCATTTCTCACCTCACTTTGTAATTTTCTGTTTCCTTGTAAGAGGCAGCATGACCTCCCAGAGAAGAGTGGACCTGTGGACTTTCCATGGGTTGTCCCCTTGTGACATATGGTCTGCAGGGTAGTTCTGTCCTACCCTGGAGGGTGGTTGTTTACCGTCTGAAGCACTGGAATCGGAGATACACACTGAGCATTTGCAGCAGCAATCGGAAGCCCTTACTTCAGGAGGTATTGCTACAAGCCTCAGACAAGCTCAACCTTATTTATCTTCAGTCAGCACCAGAGGGTTTGTTGTTTGTCATAATGGATATTATAAAAGACTCTTTTTATTGGTGAAATGAGTAGAGTCTAAGTCATATGGGTCGCCTGGAACTACCGTACAGGCATTTCCCTGGAGCTCAGCAGCCTCAACACTTTGAACTGGCAGTGAAGGCCTAAGGACTCCATCCTGCTAAGCCACCTCCAGAGGATTGTCCCCCACCAGAAGGCTAGCTGAAGCCTACTGCCAGGGTACTGTCACACCTGCACACAACATGCACATTGCAGACTGAAAGGATAGGTTGCTTCAAACTAAAGGACAGACATGAGACTATTTTGTGCCTGCTAATATTATAGAAGTACGAATGGAAGAATTCAGTGTGAGACTAACTAGTGGCAGGGGTGGGGGCGGGAGGATCTAACAAGTCAAGACCTCCAATACCTGCTGAAAGACAACCTAATAACTGTGACCAACCAAGATGGCTTATATCCATCTTATGTTAAGGACTAACAATGGAGGCCCTGGGCCACAGGCACTGGCCCTGTGGCCGAAGAAGAAGATGACTGAAAGTCCTGCTTCTCAGATGAAGGCCAGAGCTCACGTGTCCTGGTCTACGCTGCTAAAGCCACTGTTTGGCTTTAGTCAAACCTGCAACAAATGTTTATTGAGTGCACATTAGAGCCCCACAAACTGCTAGGTTAGATATTTAGTTTCTCAATCATTTTAAGCAAAATTTTGGCCAGTTCTGGCAGCTCTATTTACAATGCTGCACAGAATAGTTCTTAAAGTTTCTAAAGAGATGACATTCCCCCACTTACCAGAAACATTTTCTGTTACATGCATTCGTTCCAGCAGGTGTTTTGAGCCCCCAACCCAATGAGAAAGAAATGACTGAGTAAAGAATGACACTTGGAGGATTAAGCTTGACATTTTTAGTTTTCTTTTCAAACTGTATTTTCTAAGGGATCCTTAACAGGCACCAAAGCCATGACTATTCTTGAGAATTAAAAGTGAATTCAGTTGTTCACTTATTTCAGCAAATATATAGTGACATTAATTCACTATTCAACAAATGTTTATTGAGTGCACATTAGAGCCCCAGAAACTGCTAGGTTAGATGTTTAGCTCCTCAATCATTTTAAGCAAAGCTATGGCTGTGGTTTATAAGTCCAAATAAAGTGTTCTGGACAAAAATGTCTGTTTTGCACAGGCTCCAGGAGAAAGGTGGGGAATATAACAGGTAAGCATTCTGCATTCCACATTCTATTCCTGCCACGGCTCTTGCACCTGCCTGGCTCCCCTGTCCAGGCTGGGTGGCCTTTGATGACATTGACAGGCTTGAGGTGCTACAAAACTTGGTCCAGGTCCTGTTAGGCACTGATTCATGCTGACAACAGCTGGAATTTTGACAAGCTTCCCAGCACTGGAGACAGGTGAGCCTCTCGAAGCCTGGCCTGGTGACAGCTCTGATATGTCATCCTGCTATTATTTCTAGGTTTGTGCTGGGTCTGAGGTATCCCAAGAGATTTACCCTTGAGAGGTGGCAAATATGACAGGCAGGAGCGGGCAAAGTTATTGATCTGTGAGAAAAATTGGCCACTGTTCTTCTAGTCTAAGCCTTGGAAATCAGAATCTCAGGAATGGGCAAGAAGTGATGGTATTCCCCACCTGGTCCAGAAAGGACTCCTACGTCCTCCAAAAAATTGCTTTACTTTAATAGTCAGCATTCTCACTGTCTGAAGCTTAATGGCTTTTCCAACAGAAAACTGATCACAATGTGCAGTTGATTAATTTCCCCTCCCAGGTAGAACAGGATCTGTGTGCGTGTCCTAGCATCTAGTGGGTGCTTAGGGATACTGCTTCCGTGTAGAATCGATCCCCTGATCCTGTCAGTCTGGACCTCCCCTAGACTCCAGAGCATTTCTAAATGCCCCAGGATCTCTATTAATAGACAATCCATCCCCACCTCTCATCACAGAGGCTCCATCCTTCTGATTCCTCAGGACAAAAAGCTGGGTGTTACCCTTGACTTCCCTTCCACATACCCGACAACCAAACTTAAGTTCCTAAGCTCTGCCTACAAAATATATTCAGATGTTCTCACCATGTAACTCCATGACTACCACTCTGATCCAAGTTACCATTGTGCTTGGATCATTGCAGTAGCCTCCACTTGTCTCCATGCTTTGCATCCTTCATTGTCTCTCCCCACGTCTACGATTTTCTATGCTCCTTTTCATGTACTACCACCTGATATTTGCCTTTCTTCTCTACCCACTAGATAAATCTATGGGGTCAGAACAGCATCTAGTACATGGTAAATGCCAATATTTGATGGATGAATGAAGAACACACTGCAGGCAGATCTTGGGGTCCTGACTCCCAGGATATGCTGAATGAGCACATAATTTAGCTTGTTAAGCTTCATGAGACCTTATATTTTTGCACCCACTAATTGAAATAACAAAGGCTACAGAACTTAACCTATTCATTCCTGACCCTCTAGGCATATTAATCTAACAGACTTAGCCATGTTGGACACCAGCTTCTGAGCCCAAGTTTCCAAATAAGCTATTTAGAGTCTCCACCCCACACTATTAGCTGAGTGATCTTTTGGCACTTACTGTTCTATCAAGGTTCCGGGTGGCACCAGGAATCATACAGCACTGTCAGACTCAGCTATTGGCACTGAGATCCTGCCCCTGTGCCATTACCAGGATGCTTTTTACATCTCAAAACAACCCAACTGCCTTACAGGGAAGACAGGCCAGAGAGGGAGGGAAATGGGAGGGGGCGGGACAGAATCCTGGGTGTAAAAATGAGGGAGAGGACCCTGACTTGTGTCTACAACCCAGGGAAGCCTATGGGCTTTCATTATTCCACCTAGAAGTTCCCCACCCACCTCATGCTTTCCTCCTTGAGGCCCAGGACATCTAGTTGAGTTTCAATTGTATTCAGGAAATACCTAGGGTGTTAAGCTATTAATATTTGGGGGAGAGCTTAGGAAACTGCAGAGGGTGAGTCTTCATTTCTTGCTGGCCCGGGGAGTCCTGGGAAGCACTTGGCAGAGCTCAGTCCCAAACTCAGGACGGTGGGAGGCAATTGTCTGGACCTGTGGGGTTCCCAGTTCCAGTGAGCCCCACCCCCCTGAACACCATCCACTGTTCTTAAGTCATCATTTTCCATCTTCACCCTTAAAGAACCAAGAAATTCTAGAATGTCAGAGAAGTGAGGTTTCTTAGGAAACATCTAATTCTTCCCGTGCTCACTTTACGGAAGAGTCCCAGCCGCAGGGTGGGGAGCCTGCGGCCCTGGGGCCACATTGGCCTTCTGGATCCTTGAGTGTGTCCTTTTGACTGAATCTGAGTTTTACAGATAATGTCCTTTTATTAAAAGGGGTGCAGCAGAGAAAGCTGAAGCTTTTCTTGCCTCCTTTGGTGGCTCTAAAAACAACAATCTTGAAATCAGAAGGCCACAGTTTCCCTGCTCCTGAAAGGAGGTAAAATGATTGCCCAAAGCTCTGCAATTTCATGTTCTTACAATCTTTTCTTCATCCAGTTACCTTCTAGAAAAAAAAAAAGAAAAACGAAGGCGGAGCTGTGGGGCCCCTCCATCCATTTCATTAACATTTATGAGCAACCACTGCCTGGCTCTGCCCTGAGCTGCGGGCGTGAATACGAGTGACACAGCCCCTGTCTCTGAGGGGCTCACACTCCGGTAGGGGCAGCAGATGACTCGAAAGGAACTTTTTCCATGTAATGAAAGAATACCGAGGGCAGCCAGCGAGGCACGCTGGGGAGATTCCTAGGTGTGTGGGGAGGTGAGGACAGCTTGAGAGGAGAAGCTGTATCTGGCCTTCGAGATGAATGAGCATGTCGGGGTCCCACAGGGGAGGGAGCTGCCTGCCAGGCAGAGGAATCAGCAGTACAGTCCTGCACTCTGTTGGCCCGGAGGGCACGGAATGGGTGGCAGAAGGTGGTGACTAAAGAGATGAAGAGAGAGGGGAAGATCATTATGCGTTAACTCCTCAGGTTTAATTTTTCCAAACTGTAAATCTAATTGTATGATCACCCTGCTTAACTTTCTTGCTCACTCTTTATTGTCCTTGGGAGGGAATTTTACAGTTTGCTCTGCGGAGAGAAGCTCAGAGGCAACTGAGCCTGGAGGCAGGGAGCCCTCACAAGGCCGTGCAGGAGTGCTGGAGGGAGCTGACGGAGCCTGAGCCGGGCAGTGCAGCTGCGTGTGTTGGACATATTTAGAAGGGCGGATCAGAAGACAGGGAAGGGAGGCCACAGGTGCTAACGTGAGCGCACCGCCCTCAGGATGGGGATTGTTCCTTTGTCAAGACCTTCTCCCTTCTCCCCAAGTCAGGCTTAAGCCCCTCGCTGCAGGTCCCGGAGGACCCCACTGTTCAAGGCTAGGTCCCTTCCTGACTCTGCAGCCCACCCTCATGGTAGGAATGAGCAGGTTGCTCCCCCCACCCCAGGTCTGAAATTTCCCAGTTTTACCATGAGATTATATAGTAGTCTCCCTTATCCAAGGTTTTGCTTTCCATTATTTCAATTACAGTACAATAGGATATTTGGAGAGAGACACAGAGAAAGAGATCATATTTATAGAACTTTTATTACAGTATGTTATTAAAATTATTCTATTTTATTATTGTTGTTGATCTCTTACTGTGCCTAATTCATAAATTAAACTTTATCATAGGTACATATGTATAGGAAAACATAGTATCTATTGTATAAGGTTCTGTAACTGTACTATCCAAGGTTTCAGGCATTCCCCTGGGGATCTTGGAACGTATCCTCCATGGATAAGGGGGGATTACTGGAATACTTTTCAGAGTTTCAGCCTCTTTGAAACAGCACAAAAGAAAATTAAATATTATATAAGATGATTTTACTTTGAATTCAGATAGACCTGGAGCTAAATCTTGCTTTTCTACTTACTTAGCTATGTAAACCTAATATCTCTGTGCTTCCTTATCTGTAAAATGGGAATAAAACTAACCTCCTGCTTAGCATGGGAATTAAGTGAGGTCACACAAGCACAGTGCCTGGCACACGGTAATGATCAGTAACTTCCTCTCCTTTTCTTGAATTGCTGGACTCCACTCACTAGGAAGTAAAGTGCTCACACAAAAACTAAGTGATTCTTCTAAGGTCATAGAATAAATTCATGAAGAAACAGGAGGATACTCCTCAGTCTACAGGTTTCCAGCCTTCTGAACCAGACTGTCTCCTCATTAAGAATTATTATTATACTTGTTCCATTTGAGCCATTTACATAGTCTCTCTGTGGTCTTGGCTGACTCGGAACTGAAGGAATAATCAGAGGGAAGAGGTTTTCTGACATTGAAATAAGCTGAAGGGTAAGTGTTCCTGATGGAATGACTTTTCCTGTCTAGTGCAATTGGTTGTTGCCAGGGAAATATCCCCATTATTTACAAATTCGAAGGGCCCTGGAAATTCTTTATCGTTTTATTCAAAATAGTATTTACAATTCATAAATGTAAAGTCATCAGAGTTTCTGGAATAGAATGGTTAAGAATTAGAAATGAATCTACAGTGACTGTAATGCAGGCTTCAGACAGTTAGGATGAAATAAAATCATTTAGAATGACAAGCACAAGGCAATGAGAAGTCACTGAGATAATTGAAATTATGTGGTCAAGAGATGCTTGTTGGGCAATTGTATAAATACAAGGAGAGGTGACTTTCTAGTGAAAACCAAGCAGGGAGGGTTAATTTATAAAGGACTGGACTATAAGAACTAAACACTTCTATTAATTAATTTATCTATCTAGATAACTACTAAGCAAAGCTGTCGGTGAGTTACAATTAGTGAGCAGTGACGGAGCTGTTAGAGTCCTCACCTTACCCAAGTTTCTAGATGCAGAGAACCTGTTGCAGACAGAGACTGAGTCTACATCAAAGCACCCGTATATTTTAGACAAACAAACAAAACGAAACAAACTGGAGTTAGTGATGAAGGATTTTAAAAGTAAAGGTTCCACATTTAATACTAAGATGAGCCACAGCCCGTTTTTAGGACAAGCACAGCAGTTTGATGTTGTTAAGCCATTCAAATAGATCTAATTTAAACAAAGTGATGGAATTTCTGGCATTGTAGACATGTCTTCTGTGTCCATGGTAGGTATAAAATCATTTCATTTGGGGGAAGTTTAGATTAGGGGTGTTTCCCGGGAGGGATTAGATTGAGGAGGATATGTGGCAGAACTTTTCTCTGATTCCTCTACTAACCGAGCTCTTCCTGTCCTCATCTAGAAAATAAAAGTTTTCCAACTAAAGAATTATTTGACTCGGTTCACCTCAGTTGCAAGTGTAGGAATGGGTAGGGAGAGGCTGATTCTCCCCGAGTCTGGTTGCCTGAATAAGGAGATACTCAGTTTGCAGACTAACTCAGGAAATCAAATCCAAAGTAGGAAGGAGTTATTTCTTTGCAACAAAGACTCATGGAGCATCCTTCACATGGCTGTCTTGGAGCATGAAACAGACCAGGATATGTGCTCTCCCCGAGTAAACAGCCTTGCGGGGGAAACAAGGACAACCTCATCCACACCACACCTCAGAAGCCAGAGTCATAGCACTGGAGGAGACAAAGGACTTAATATTTTAGTGACTCTAAATTAATGATGTTTTGCTCAAAGAACCCTTGCTTGGGGAATGGAGACAGAGGGAAAGGGTCTTTTCCTTTATGTGCCAAAGCTTGACAACTTTGGGGAGCCAGGCAGTGTTGGGAAGTTCTGGTCAAGCCCTGTCAAAATGGGAAGCTTTTCTTTCTTTTCTTTTTTTTTTTTTAGTGAACCTGGTACAATTCAAGGAAAGCTTTCTTCTGAGTGATCCAAGCATCATTCATTCAACAAATATTTCCTGAGCACTTTCGTGTGTTGCTGAATCCCCACCTAGTGCTGTAGACAGGCATTTGTACCTGTCCTCCGTTGTACAAATGGCTCAGCAAAGTCAAATGTAGGTGGCAGAGCTGGAATTTTAATCAAGATGATTTCTTTTCTTTAGGGATGGATGTATGGGAGAAGGAGGAGGAGGAGGAGGAGGAGGAGGAGGAGGAGGAGGAGGAAGAAGTAGAAGAAGAAAACGAAGTGTCCCTTTGTAAACCTTTTCTGAGGATAACATTCCTACCCCAGCCAAGACATGCTTCCTCTTTAGAAGTCCCCCAGGCATCACTCTAGCAAAGCATCTTCATTTTAGATGTGGAAACTGACGCAAGTCAGATTCAGTCTGATTTGAGTCCATCAGTATTTATGTGCCAAGAACAATGCAAGAAGGAGCCCCGCCAGACCAACTAGAGCAACATACTCACACTCGCACTCAGTAGGCTAACTATTAATGTCATAGCACAGAGTCCTGCACACATGCCGTGGAGCACAGGCCCTCAGTAAATCCTGCTGATTGATTTGCCCACGAGCGCCCTCTACCGAGCAGCCATCCAACAAAGGAAGCGCCCAGTAATATTTACATAATCACTTTTCTCCTCTAGTGCTCTGAAGGCAACATTTTCTGCCAGGATTGCAGAGCTAATTTTAAGGCTCCTAATCTCTACTCACTTTGGATTACAGGTCATATAGAGGTATAAATCTAAAAATAAGTGGATCCTGAACTTCAGCCCAGAGCTAGGGCAGAGTGGAGGATGGAGACTGAGGGTGTGAGGGCCACCCCTCCCTCAGTTCCAGTGTTTGCTCCAAATGTCTCAGGGAACAATGGGGCGAAGAAAGGGCTCCTCTCCTCTGTGGTTCAAAGGGAGAAAGAATGAGGCAGGAGGAGGCAGTGGAGGTGAAGTGAGGGATGCTAAAAGCACAAGTAAAGGTGAATATACTGCGGCTTTTTTTTAGAAAGTCTGAAAAGTCAGTAGAGGATGACAGCAGAGAACTTCCCATCATTCCTTCATTCATTCATGTGGCAATGGGAAAAATACATGCAGCTGTTCCTGCACTTACGATGGGGCTACATCCCAATAAGCCCATTGTAAGTTGAAAATATTGTAAGTGGAAATCTGAGTTCAGGTTCTGTCTCATTTATCTCTCTGTGCCTTTGGGTAAGCCATTGATACCCTGACTTACAAGCTCTTCACCTGTAGGACAGGGCTGATAGGTAAACATTCCTGTCCTGCCCCTCCACCAGTGTCTAAGAGAATTAGATAATGGGTTAGAACTGTGGTCCCCAACCCCTGGGGCCTTGGACTGGTACCGGTCCATGGCCTGTTAGGAACTGGGCTGCACAGCAGGAGGTGAGCAGTGGGCAAGCAAGTGAAGCTTCATCTGTATTTACAACCATTCCCCATCACTCGCATCACCGCCTGAGCTCTGCCCCAGCCCCCATCCATAGAAAAACCGTCTTCCATGGAACCTGTCCCTGGTGCCAAAAAGGTTGGGAAGCACTGGATTAGAAGCAAAACCATAGGCTTCGTGAGGAATCCACAGAGCGACTACACTCAGTAGAGGTTGGGAGCCCTAAACTTAACTCTGCAGTGCTGGTGAAAATTGTTTTTACCTCCAGAGCACTGGAGGAAAAAAGTGATTATGTAACTATTATCAGGGGCTTCCTTTGTTGCATTGATGCTCAAGGATCACGACCAACATTCATTGCTGTTTCCAAGGTGCCATTCACAGTGATTTGCAAAGAGTAGAAGTTCCATTAGTGAAGGATAGAATGAATGCTCAGATGTCTGTGAAGTGTCTTTTTAGTTAGTATTTAAGGCAACTTAAACATCTGAACTCACATTGTTAGCCCGTGAACACATACATGCTTTGTGAATATCTTGATTTGCTTTGGAAATAATTTCATTTAGTACACTGAGAGACAGTAAGACAGAAAAAAATTAGATGGTAAAACCAGGGTCTCCTTCTGAGATGTTCCTAAGGCAAGTGCACTTTCCCTCTTAGCTCCCCAGACACGCGTCTGTCCTAATTCAGATGTTAATGATTCGCACTTGACTACATCAATCAGGTGAGCAACTAAAATAATATCCTGAGAAATGTCAGATTCTACTGCACTGTGTTTATAATTTAACTGTTATTTACCATTTATGAATAACACACATACTCAGAAATTATTTTACAATCATTTTTATAGCTGCTCTGTGAGACATAATTAAAGCAAAACAACTTTAAATGAAGCTACTCAAAGGGACAAAGTTGTTGTGCCAATAATGTGCTATATAAATGCAAATTATCAGGATTCATATTATGGTGAAAACTGCTTATATCATTTTTCATGGGACCAACATGTAAATATTGTAATAGTTCTCTGATTTACAGAGCACTTTTCTTCCTCAAAGATAAACATGCCCAGCTATGCATTATTTAACAGATCTCCCCAACTCTGAGGGATGAGTAAATCCATTCCTTCACTAATCCTTTCACTCGGATCCTTCAACAACACCCGGCTCAAAACAGGTACCCAACGTCTGACAACTGCATCAATGAATGAGGTGGCATTTTAAGCAAGCCCATAAACATCAGTAGCCCTCATGCAGAGAATGAGGGCTGTGGGGGAGGAGGATGGTGATGAAGTAGAAAAGTCAGGACATTGGGAGAAGCGCTGAGGAATTCGAAAAGACGTGGCCAAAATAGAAGGAACAAGAACTAAAACAACAAGGGCTAAGGTTAGGCAGGTGAGTTGAGGCTATTATCAGCAGATGGAAGAAATCTAGTTTTCTAACTCTCAGAAAATGAAACTGAAAAAGAAGAAATGGTAGGAAATTTCACTTGTAATTGGTGAGGTTAATGTTCTGGAAAAATAACCCCAACAGAGCTATAATTTGCACATTTGAAGTGTCTGAGAAGCCAGTGAAAATGTAACCTCAGGAGAGTGGCACCTTCATTAGCGTGGGTGAAGCAGCAGGTTCGCCATCCAGGTGAGCAGAGCAATCCACGCATTGGACTCTGCAGGAGCCCTGGTTTGTGGAGGAAAGACTCATCTTAGAGTTCACCACGTGCATTTGATTGCGGAGTCCCTTCTTAGAGGCCCACCATTCGTGGAAGTAACGTACTGAGGAATAGCCTGGAAAATATGGGCTTAGAGAATAGAAAAATAGGACGAAAGAGCAGCCCCCTGCCCTCTACCAGCACTTAGGACAATCAGATAATGGTCGTATTTCTTGTAAAGAAACAAATCACACTCCTGTTTATCTTTGGCACTTAGGTTTTGTCCCCAAACCTTCTTGCCTTCCCAGATTTCCCAATACTACCTATAGCATATCATATAAAATGTACTATATAAAATGTACTATGACAATAACTGGGATGTTTAAAAAGTCTCTTTCATTGTTACTGATTCTGTAAACACAGGAATAAAGTCTTTTTATTAAAGTCATTGCTATCATTTTTTCCACATCATTAAAACACACAATAGTGTCCTGTCCGTGACCATTGGATCCACATGGGCTATACCGGGGCAGATCTCTGTGTCACACGGCCGTCATGGGCCTGGCCTGGAAACATAAAAGGCTCACACCGATGACCAATTTTGATGATGGATAAACAAAGTAGTAACGTGACTTTGTAAAATTGCAAAGATCATCACTATAGTTGCCACCCCTAAAATTTGATTACTTATAAAATAACAATAACAATCATCTGTGTTGACTTTCCCCGTACCTGACAGTTTGGGGTACTTTTCATGTGTTGCTTTATTCTGTCCTCACTATAGCCCTATGAGTCAGGCACTGTTATAATTCCTATTTCACAGCTGAGGCTACTGAGATACAGAAATCTCATTGGAATATTGCTTTTGTGATAAAATGCAAATGCATTTCATTATTCCCAGGCTTTCACAGTAGAAGTGGCATTTCTACAAGGCCTATGAGAGTATATTGGATATTTTCAAGTTTAATAAATAGGCTGAGACCCTAAGCAAAGAGCTTTAAAAGATCCTTTGAACTTGAAATGAGGGTCACCAGGTCAACTTTCAAAATCTTTTCAATAGTCCTCTCCTCTCCAATACCTTTATCAACTGGTGCCACAGAATGGATGAAATGATTGCAGCTTTCAAGTTCAAGATCCTAACAAGAGATGGGGAAGATGCCGCGGAGATGGTGGGAGAAATAGAGATTTTTCAATGATCATGCAAAAATACAGCAATATAGGAATAACGTTAAAAAGAATGGTGAGGGAACTCAGCAAGTACTTCAGAATGAAGGTGAGAAAATGACAAAATGTACTCACAACTTCAAGATTTTGGGGCAGAATTATTAACAGTTAGAAGGAGGCCCTGGAGTCAGATTGCCTGGGTCAAAACTTCACTCTACTATTCTCTAGCTAAATGAACCAGTCAGTTGGACTTCATAAGCCTCGATTTGCACCAAAATTAAAATAATACAATAATAATATCCTCTACCCTCCGGCATTTGTTTTGATGCATTAATGGCAGAATCCACAGAAGATGCCTGATGTATGATACACTCAATAAATCATAGTTTTATTATACTTCCCATCTCAACAAATCTATTTATACAGATTTGGACCAAAAAATAGTCTTTATCAACCTTCCTCTGTTAAACAGGTCTTGAAAGAGGGAAAAGCGAATCTTGGTGATAGAGAAATTGATTCTACTTTAAAATCATTTTATAAATAAGACACAAAAAGTCCCTTAGAATAGTGTTGAGCACAAAGTAAGTGCTCTATAAATGGTAGGTGTTATAATATGAATTATTACTTTTAATTGCACAATGAATAAGAAAGGATAGAAGTCAATTAAACCTCCCTCTCACCCCATTTCCAAACGAAACTGCATATCCAAAAAATGCCAGAACCTTCGTAACTCTCATTCTGTGGAAGCAGGAACAGCTCACATGGGACCCCCTGCTGGGAAGGGAGCCTGTGTGGTGAAGACCAGCCCCACTCCGTCCCCCACCAGGGACCCCAGGAGTAGGAAGGCCACAGATCTTTGGCGGGACACAGTGAGGGGAAGGCGGTGGGTCAGATCCCAGAAAAGAAAGAGCAGCAGATGAAAAACGGAGATTCCCTGTGGCTGCAGGAGACACAGGCAGGAGGCCACATATTCAGCAAATATCGGTATCTATAAATGTGAAAGTAAAGAGACCACTGAGCAGTCTCAGTTACACCTATAATAAAACCAATATCTACTGTTACGTCCGTGCAGGAGACGGCAAACTACGGCATGCGGGCCAAAATCTGGCTCATCTACAGCTTTCACGCAGACCATGTGAAAAGAATGGTTTTTACATTATGAAATGGTTGGGAAAAAAATCAAAGGAAGAATGATATTTTATGATATGTGAAAATCAGATGATATTCAAATTTCAGTGTCCATAAATACAATTTTATTGGAATATAGCCACACATTCATTTACATATGTGAATGGCTGCTCTGGGGCTACACCAGCAGAGCTGAGTAGTCATGACAAGCCCACGAAGCCTTAAATATTAGCCATCTTAACTGTCTGGCCCTTTACAGAAAAAGTTTGTCGCAGTTGAGAGCACTGTGCTTTTCAGTGTTTTCTCATTCATTCATTCATTCATTCAACGAACATTCTGTCCAGGCACTAAGGAGCCTCAGGTCCAGGGGCGCAGGGAAGAGAGAGGAGACTGAGCATGCAGCACCCGCAGTGCTTTAGCAGAGAAGGACACACGGGGTGAGCAGTGCGGTGAGGGAGCGGCTCGCTAGCGGGAGGGTCGGGAGGGTTCAGGAAAGGTTTCAGGAAAGAGGAAACAGCCCACCTGGTTCTCAAACACGACAACCACACAATGAGCAGAAGCCAGACAATCCGCTGTCCCTGTTTTGCAGATGACAACACAGAAACTCAGGTTGGCCAGTGGCTGGCTTAAAGTGAATCTGTAAAATCTGTAAAACAGAGTCGGGCAAGGTCAGAATCCACTGCCAGGCTTCCCACTCCACGCCCACGTGTCCTCCAGAAGCAAGCTGTGTGACAACCAGGGCAGAACCGTCTGTGCGACGGGGGGAGGCTAGCAGAGGGGAAAGGCAAGGAGACTTTCTGGAGGTGTCGATCAGATTCAGTCCAGGAGACAGCCACTGCGGGGGGAACCTCAAAGTCCTTGCTGGTGTAGGACCAATGGGCCTTCTGAGTGACCATTTGAGAACAAGGGCAGTGGCTTTGCAGACTGAGAGCTTTGTGCTGTTTCTGTTTTAGGAGAACTTATGCCAAAGCCTGGATTTTGTTACCTCCTTTGGAATCATTGGGAATATCCCAAGTTTGGAGTCTGGTTTATTTCCATCACTCTAGCTCGGGACGCATTCACGGAAGCCTGGAAGGGGAGAGGGTTGTCCTTTTAAGTTGAGCTATTTTCCAACCATTTTTTACTTGTTTTGTTTGTTTTGCTTTAGCAAATGCGTTAAATGCATACCATGTGCAAGGAACTTTTACATTATGTCGTTTAGTTTTTAAAAGTTTTTTTGAGGTAAAATATACATAAATAATTTACCATCTTTACTATTTTTTTATTAATTTTTTTCAACCTACCATTAGGTCTTTACCATTTTTAAGCGTACAGTTCAGTGGTAATAAATACATTCATATTCTTTTTATCATTATATCATTTCAATAAATCATGGTTACTAGTAAATGGCAATCGTGATGAGCATATACATGTTTTATTTTATTTTATTCTCATAAAAACCCTGTGAAACACAGGTTTGTGAATTTGGAAGTGGAAGATCAGGATGATTAGAAAAGGAAAAAGGAACTGACGTTAGTTGAGTGTCAGTCACAAAATTTAAAAGGCATTTCCCCCTTTTTTCCTTGCTATTATGAATAAAGCTGCAGAAAATAACACTGAAATAAAAAAGTCTTTTTATTATGCAAAAATATTTATCCAGATTGTAAATTAACATTGACACTGCCTGAAACTCCAGTGGCTTCTGGATGTCCCTGGGGATGGGCATGTATTAATCTGATATTGACCTGGCCTTGGGAATGGCCCTGTTTTTCCCTCACACAAGGGAAATAGATCCAAATAAATACAGGAGTGCAGATCAGGGGGTCTACGTTCCTTGGACCTCAATTTCCTTATCTATTTGGAGAAAATGATTGGGAGACAAGAAGTAAACGTCTACTTCTGGACAGCCACGTAGTCGGCCCTTGCCGTGAAGGAGCCGGAGCCGTGTTCGCTCTCTGCTGGTCAGCATGATGTCACGAGCTTCTGCCTCAGGGACTGCGGGCAGCCCTCAGGAATGCCTCGAAGATGGTAAGCAGGATAGAGCACAGGTTCCCACGCTCTTGCCTGAATCACTGCATTTTTAGAAAAGGTAAGTTCAATGACCTAGCCCTTGATATTTCCAGAAGATAACGTCAGACAGAATTGATGATTATGCCTCTGCAATTCATATCCCGAAGGACTCTCGCACCCAAACCTTGATGAGATTTGGCTCTAGTGTAACTTCTGAGCACGTGCAGAGCCTCCACCATCTGAAATATAAGCTATGGGCTGCAGCACTGCTTTGGAGCAGTCTGATGGAAACTCTCTACAAGATTCTCCTGGGTGGCAGTCCTCAGTAAGTCTCTGAATAGAAATAACTTTAATTCTTTAAAAGCTTGATTTTTTATCTTTGGTTGACACGGTCTGTGATCTCTTACAATTTTTACATTTTACAAGTCTTTTGGGCTTGTGTAAGTATCAGAACAATGGTGCCTTCCTTTAGCATCTTAAGGTATCTGTGAGAGCTGCTTAATGCTAGAGAGAAATTCCATTAGAGTCATGACCAAAGCATGGAGCTTTTGTCTTTTCTCCAACCTCTCCAGGAAGTAATAACGCGTTATTACTGAGAATCTTTGCTGTTTATATTTGGGAACACTGTTTGGGCATTGACCTCCATGGGCCTGTCCGAGGGGTTCAAGACTTCCAGTGGCAGATACATTACTATAGGGGATACAGCCCCGACTCCTGCGTGGGGGATAGTGAAAAGGCCACTGGATCTGGAGTCAGATAATCTGGGTTCAAGTCCTAGATCTTCCACTTGGGAAAGGGAAGCCATGTTTATGGAGGGGAACCTCTCTAAGCCTCTTCCTCCCTAACTGTGGTGAGGATGTTGATGTGCCCAGCTGCTTGCAGTCCTCAACATTCTGAGTCAGCCACCGTTGTGAGTGTGTCTTACATTCGCTCATTTTACCTTGACAACTCTGAGAGAGTACCATTTTCATACTTATTTGACAGACAAAGGAAGTTGAGGTACACAATGTTAAGTAGCTTGCCCAAGGCCACCCAGCTAGTGAGAGTCAAGCCTGTCTGACTGTAGAGCTGGCCACTCACCGACTGCAGCTGTCTCCAGGCACTGCTGAGGCTTACCTCGTGCTGAGGGCTGCACATCTTATATACACTTTACGTTTAGTCCTTACAATAACGCACAGTATCATTACCATGCCTCCATACTGATGAGGTGGGGAAGCTCACAAAGGAGCTTCAGAGAGCCACTCTGTGGCGGAGCCGGGCATAAGCTGACATTTACTGGGTTCCAGAGCTTGCCCTCCTCCCACAACATCAAGATGCCTTATCAAGGTGACACGTGGAAAATGCGTGGTAACTTGTAAAACGCTGTACTGACAATGGAATTAACATTCTCAGTGGTTCTGGCTCTCTTCAGAGCTCAGAGCTCTGCATTGCTTTTACAGATAAGAAAGCTGAGTTTCAGAGCAGTAAGTGAATTTGCCAGCACCACGAAGACAGGAAACAGGAGAATTGGGATTGGAGCCAGGTCTGCCTGGCCCTATAATACTTACCAGGGTCTCTGTGCCCCTCAAACTGAGGACCCTTAGGCCCAGGGGTAATGGGTAAGGTATTCTGCATAAAGAGGGTATATTCTCCTGCAGAGTTGATTTTATTCAGGGATTTGGATAAAAATATCATTTTTATGTTAAACATAGGGATATACTAGTGCATCAGAAGGCAGCTTTCACATGAATTCTTATAATAAAATATGAGACTTCAAAACAATTTTTCTTTTGCTACTGCAGCATAGGATTATCTCCCCAGGTCCCCCAGGATATAATTAGTCCTCTCGATCAGTAAGGGTACTGGGCAGGGGGTGGGGGTGAGATGTTTGAGAAGCTCCTACCACATTGCACAGCCTCTCACTGCGATATGTGCCTCTGCCCCCCTCACTCATGGAGGATGATTCCAGATGAATCCTGTACAAATTCAGGGGGGTGGATCAGAAACTCCATAAGAAGCCTGTGAGTCCCTGAGGGTACTTTGCTTTTAAAACCAAAAGACATAATTAATTCTATTTACCTAGTTCATTCACCAGTTCATGTTCTGAAATATTTATTTATTTTAAAACAGATTAATATATTAAAATATGTTTGCTTTCTAGGTCTCTAACTTTCCCAAAATGCATCCAGACAAATAACTTTGTATCCATTGCTGTGAGTGTCTCAACATTTATCTAGAGTTGGGAAACTGGGTTCTAGTGCAGAGTCTGTTGTATCTTCTGTGACCTCAGGCCAGGAATATAACTTCCATGCACTTCAGTAATCCACTTGCAGAGGAAAGGTGTTGGGTGATCACTAAAGTTTCTTTTCTTCTGGCAGGGTCTGGGGCCCAGGGTTTGAGTAAAGACAAGAATGTAATGTTCAGTAGCTAAGAATGTAAGCTCCTTGAGAGTAGGGTCTTATTTGTTCATCGCTTAAAACAGCACAAGACATACAATAGGTACTCAATTAATATTTGTTAAATGAATGCCTTGCAGAATCAGAGCACATGGGGGACGGGACATCCAGACAGGTGACCCGGAAAAAATGGGCATTATCCCACCATCTCAGTACTAGCCCAGAGCCTGGCATAAGTGGCCGCTCATGGACTGAACTTCTGAACAGCATTAAGGGTGGTGGGCAGGCAGGAGTGGGGGTGGTTTTGGTGTACTGTGGTCACTAGCAGTCTTTAAGCTCCAAAAGGCCAAGGGCAAGATGCAGGTACAACAGGGCATTTATATCTTCTGGCTATTTTTTGAGATGCCAATTGCTATCTGCATTAGATGAGAATAAAACTGCTCAGGACAAGGGGTGAAAGGTGGAGGTGTTTTACTGTTTGTGTGATTACTTTAGCCCCCTATTGACATTGTTTTGCATTTGTCCTGTAAGCAAAGGCTCCAGAGAGCTGGCCAGAGATACTTCCTTCCCTTCTCTGGCTCCCAACATCACTGGAGGTATTTTCCCTTCTCTACCACTGGGGGTCGCAAGTGCCCACAGCGATGTTACATTTCCTTTTTTTTATTTTTATTTTATTTCTTTCTTTTTTATTTTCTTTTTTCTTTTTTTTATTAAAACATATTATAGGGGTACAGATGATTAGGTTACATATGATACCCTTGCCATCCCTCCCCCCCCCAAGTCCGAGCTTCAAGTGTGTCCATTCCCCCGGAGGTACACATCGCACTCATTGTTTGTGCATATGCCCGTTCCCTCCTCCCCACTCCCCCCTCCCCCTGCCCAACATCCAATAAATGTTATTCCTATATGTGCACTTAAATGTTGATCAGCTAATACCAATTTGATGGTGAGTACATGTGGTGCTTGTTTTTCCATTGTTGGAATACCTCACTTAGTAGAATGTGTTCCAGCTCTATCCAGGAGTATACAAGAGATGCTATATCACCATTGTTTCTTAAAGCTGAATAGTACTTCATGGTATACAAATACCACAGTTTATTAATCCACTCGTGAATTGATGGACATTTCCGTTGTTTTCACATCTTTGCAATTGTGAATTGTGCTGCTATGAACATTCGAGTGCAGATGTCTTTTTCATAGAGCGACTTTTGTTCTTTTGGGTAGATGCCCAGTAATGGGATTG